>PVLA01004981.1:42156-159636 GCA_004027455.1 Hydrochoerus hydrochaeris | reverse complement strand
TCTCCCTGTCCTTCTCCCCTCTCTCTCCCTCCCCTCTCTCCCCCTCTCCCTCCCTCTCCCCTCTTCCCCTCTGGTACTGAGGATCGAACTCACAACCTCAGGCTTACCAAGCAGGTGTTTGTGCCACTGAGCTAAATCCCCAGCCCTGATTAGGTCATGGGATTATATTCTCAGCTTCTTAAATGGTAAAATAGGGCAGTCTTGACCCCTGCTCTACACTGCCAAGGGGATTCCCACCTGTGTCTGCATCAGGCCAAGGTGACTGGGTGGGTAGAGCACCTTAGGGTTGTCCTCATTGTTTTTTGCCTCTGATTTCAATGCTAGGACAAGTTTTATTTGTTTTTTTGTTTTTTTTTTCTAAAAATGAAGAGCTATTGAACTGTTAATTCCCATGATTAAGCTCAACACATTCTTCTTACATTTTTTTCATTAAAATTGCAAAATATATTTACAATTCAAATGTTTAAATTAGAATAATGTTGTTCACTGGACTACACACAATAATCCAGGCCTGGAGGTGCACACTTGTAATCCCAGCTGCTTGGCAAGGTGAGGCAAAATCACCAGTTCAAGGCCAGCCTGGGCAACTAGCAAAACTCTGTCCCAAAATGAAAAATAAGGAGGACCAAGGCTGTAGCTCAGTGATAGAGTGCTAGCTTAGCATGCATGATGCCCTAAGTTCAATCCTCAACACTGCCAAAAACAAAACCATAAAAGCATAAAACATGGTCTTCCTAACAAGTCTGGAAGATGCAAGCACACAGTTGCACAAGCATGTGTTCCCAGGTCTGAAGACAGCGTGTACCCCTGAAATAAAAGCTTACAATGTCGGCACTCCTTGAAACCTGCTGAAAAATAACTGCTATACTGTAAAGGGGGAAAAAACCTGTTTCTTGTGTTTTTCAGCAAATATATTTAGTCAGTCAGATGCTGAGTATGCTTTGCTGAGTGGCAGGTAACTACACATTCTATGACAAAAGGCCACTGTGTCTGGGTACTGGTCTGCTGACACCGCCGATGGCGTATTTCTCTTCAGCCAACCCTAACTCAGTTCTGCCTGAACATCATCAGTGCCGCCTCCCCCGGGACGGGCAGTCCCACCTCCTCACTCAGGATACACACTTAGTCACTTTTTCATCACAGATTCCGACTCCCACGAATTCAAGGAGAGGTTTATTTTGGCTCACAGTTTCAGTCCATGGTGGGCTGGCCCAAGTGCAGAAATAGCATGGTGGGAGGGTCTGCTGGGAGGAGAGCTGCTCACGGGTGGAGACCAGGAAACAGAGCAAAAGGGGGAGACAGGAGTGAGATGCACCCTTCCAGGCCGGGTCACACCAATGACCCAGGCTTCAACCAGCCCTCGCTCGCTGGTGACAGCCCATCCAGCGAAGGGTCAGCCGCTGCTGAGGAATATAATCCCATGACCTAATCAGCCTCCCAAAGCCCCGCCTCTGAGCACACTGATGTAAACAACACGGGCTGAGGCGTTTCTCCGATGCCCGCACCAGGTTTTCACGCACATACACACTGCCAATAAAGCTTAGGTCATAAATTAGGTATGAAAGAGATTAGCAGTAACAATCAAAAAAATGGAGATCTCTCTGCTAAAATATTTCACTGCACTGCTGCTCTCTCACCTAGAGAAAGCACTTCAGACTTTCCTCTGCCACAAGTAAACCGCCAGTGACGCTGCTCTAGCTGTTGGACGCAGTGTTAAGTACAAAAAGGGTTATCTGAGCACTGACCTCTGGGCTCTGAAATGCAGCCTTTGGAACTTCCTCCAGATGGGCTCGCCCTCATGGCCCTCCACTGGTCCACTCACACGCCCCCTCCACCCAGAAGCTAGAGCCCTTAGGTGGCCTTGCTGCCCATTAAAACCCTGCATGGGTCCCCCAGGACTTACCCAGATCACACGGGGGCTCCAGTGGACACAGCACCTCACCAGCACCCCAGGCCTGGCTTCCCACCTTGCAGTCACTGGTGTGGCTACCTCTCTTGCAGCTGCAGGTCCTGGGCTGCACCGCGGCCCCGCCCACTGTGCCCAGCCCTCCCTCTGACTGCCAGAGTTAGAATGTGTCCCCTAGAAGTTCCTGCGCTGCCAGGGTGATCCCTACAGTCCTGGGAATGGTGCTGGGAGGTGGCAGCTTCGGGCGGTAACAGGTTAAATAAGGCCATGCCGATGGGAACCCCAGGACAGCACCCTGGAGCTTTGGAGGAAGAGGGGAAAGACTGGAATTAGTACACTTGCTCTAGCCACGCGACATCCTGTCTGCCTTGCCATGAAGCAGATGCTGGCGCCCTGACACTGGACTATCGGGGCTCCAGAATCACGAGCCAAACAAACCCGTTCTTCATCGGTTATCCAGTCTGCAGTTCAGTTATAGTAATAGAAAATGGACCAGTGCGTTGGCAGACTCCTACTCAGGTTTCAAAGCCCGCTCTCTACCCTAGTTCACCCCTGCGACTGAGTTCCTCTACGTTGGATCCTCATGTTAAAACACTGACCACACAGAACTACGAATTCATCAGTTTCCAAGTCTCACTCATCAAGACCATGATCTCCAGAGAGAAAAGTGTATGAGATTCACCTCTGGGCACCTGTCCTGGCCAGAAGGAGGTCCTCAGTGATAAAACTGAGACATACGGAAGGGGAAGTAAACAGCAGCCAGAAAACAGGCTCCCCCGTGTCTCACGAAACGCATGGGTTGTGTGCGATGAATCTGTACCCCCAAGCCAAGGAAAACGAGTCCCTGCATGTGTGACCAAGACCAATGTTGTGTGACAGCCCTGCTAAGGAGCTGCAGAAAAATCCCAGCAGGACTGATGCCACAGAGCGGCTGGGGACCTCATCCCTGCCCTGGCCCAGAGGAAGGGCCTCCCCTCCAGGGCAGGCTCTGCCCACTCTCTGACACCCTTCAGCCCCAGCCCCACCCTCTGTCCCTGTCCCGCTCTGCCTGACACACTCTGTGTCTCAGCTGCCACTGAGCAGATGGGCAAGCTCTCTGCCCCTCAGTCCTCATCACCCCCTGAAGTGGCAGCCAGCTCGCAGCCCCTGCCACTCTAGTATCCAGATGTTGCTGCATCCTGTGAGATGTCACTCACGCCTCCTGCAATGTGGCCTTGAACTTGACTCCTGCTCAGAGGGAAAGGCTGCCAGGAGCCACGAAGGGCTCTGTGCTCCCTCTGGATGGTGGATTCCAGAGAGAGCCCCTCCCTGCCCTTCTTTCCATCCTCGTTGCACTAAGGGCAGGCGCTGTCTTCAGGTGCTGGGGGAAGATGTTCCTGCCATTCCTGGGGCCAAACAGGGCCTCACACCAAATCTACCGGGAGTGCCCATGCTCCAGGCCCCACTGAGGGACTAGAAGTCCAACCAAGAAAGATCAGAAGGCCAGGGGTCCTGACCTGGGAGAAGGGTCCACTGTCAGGACTTCTGACGAAGGGTTTAACTGACTGACTGTGTGCACCAGCAAGCCACTGCCAAAGTCACATGTAGGGCCTAGTCCCTGCTTGGAAGCTGGGACTGGGATCTTTGGAGGTGACCGGGCCCTGAGGCCTCATGGTTGACATCAGTGCTCTGATAAAGGGGCCTGGAGCACTCCCCACCCTCCACCACGGAAGGGTGCAACGGGGTGGTGCCACTGTGAACCTGGACCTGGGTCTTCCAAGACACCGAACCCACATCACACTCTCCAGCCCCACATCTCGGGCAGCTAGATTTAACCCTCCTGGTTAGTCATGGCCATTTTGACACAGTAGCTTGAACTAGGGCAAAGCCTTTATGAACCCTTCAGCTGTGTCACCTCGCAGGCATGGGGCAGCGTAGGGCCCAGCTGGGAGGCCGGATGTGCTGGCAGCACTGACTGCCAATTTGGGGGGGTTCAGAGATGCCCAGGGAGCCAGGCAGGTGCACTTCTGGGGCTGCATGAGGTGCTCCCACCGACGGCTGGCACTGGGGGGCAGCGAGCTGAGGGGAGACAGCTGCTGAATGTGGCCAGCACCACCCGGCAGGCCAGGGCCCAGATGAATCAGAGGAAGGCGCCGCTCTTTCCCCTCACTGTGCCCCCACCCTGGGTGCCACTGTGCACTTCTCCTCCTTGAAGTGCTTTCCCTCAGGGACTCTGTCACAGTGAAGGAACGCTGAACACACACCGGGTCCTGTGTGATCATTGGTCACCAGGCTGGAACATCTGTAAGAGTCTTCTGGTGATGGAAGGGAAGACAGGGCCTGGGGAGGGGCTCTGGGCTCTCTGCGTTTCCTCCAGGAGATCTCAATGCCAAGGCTGCAACTTGGACCATCTGAGTCCTCTGGTTTCCCTTCATCCTTGAATTTAACAGGGCACAGAAGCCCAGGGCTTCTCTGTACTGTGAGGTGTTTGACAAAGGAAGAGCAAGCAGAGCTTTCACACAGATGTCCTGCCCTCCCAAAACACGCGGGAAGCGCAGCCACTGCTATTAAAGACGCTCCCGGGCCTCAACTCAGAGCTCCCATTCCTGCCCTACCAGGCCCTGGACCGTCTGCCAACAATCACACAGAAGCTGGGCTCCGGCTGACCCGGGTGAAGCCACTTGCTCCAGGAACGGCCAGGCTGCTCCGCGGCTGGGGTGACAATGAAGCAGTTCCATCCTCTCCGGGGTCACGGCTGTTCCCTCCAACCCGAAGGAGGCCACAGGAACCGGAGTGGCTGTGGTCCCCCACGGCCAGACCAGGTGACAAGCTGGGGTCCTCTCCACGGAGCACGCTCACCTGCTAGGTACCCGGGACTCATCTCCCAGCTAAGTTCTAAATCCATACTACAGAGTATTATGTTTCGCTTTAAGTTGGCACATGATGATTATGCGTCCCAGGAGGTGCGGAGGGACCACCGAGTACACGGTACGGTGCGCACCTGGTAGGCAGCTGTCCTTCAGCGAGTGAGGCTGTGCTGCACTGTGGTCAGCACCGAGGAACCGGCATCTCCATCTCCTTACACAGAGCACTGCCCTGGGACACTGGGAACCCCTCTTCCAGTACTTTGTCAAGTATGAAACAAATCGTTATAAATTATAATCACCTACTGTGTGTGGGACAGAAGGGCTTACTTCTGGTGCCCTGCTCGTGGCCCTGGAGAGGCAGCCGCGTTGGGAGGAGTCTGGGTCAGGAGAGCTCTGCCCATGCAGGACTGACGGGGCAATGGCAGGAGCGCAAGCTCTCCCTGGTGCGCTCACCGTGCCCCGCTGTGCAGTGCCCACCGCCATGTTTCATGCAGCTTGTGGGCCCTCACCGGGTGCTGTGCAGATCCCGATACCACGCTCTTGGGTTCCCCAGCCTTCATAACCATGAGGCAGATAAATTTCTAGTCTTACAAATTACCTGGTCTTGAGTACTTTTTATATGAACCAAAAACAGACTCACATGAAGGTCTAGACCAGTGGTGAGGGGCCAATGGCAAGCACGCTGCAGTGGGCACACAGAGCCCACCCTGTCATTCTGTGAACCAACACCTCCTAGCAGCTGGGCATCTGATCACTGTCCTTTTTTTCTAAACTGAAAACTCAGTATTTAGGTTTAATTGCAGTGTTGGTACTCTGTGATAAATAAGTGGGTTTGGGGGTGTTTGGGTGCTTGGTTATAAAAGGTTTCCCCATTACTGGTCTAGATTCTAGGATATAACTAACCAATAATGACATCAAAGAAAAATCCAGTTGGTGAGTCCTTTCTGGAAAACTTGGAAGCTCTTCCATGGTCAAACCAGGAAGAAATTTTGCAAACTTGATCTAGTGTCAAGTGTGTTCTTCTGGTGCGTGTCAATGTGTGAACATCCAGAAGCTCCCCACACCCTGCGCCTTGCTGCCCTTGACCCTCACAGAACCACAAACACGGTCAAAGTCAGAGCAAGCCTCATGTCTCCCAGCTCTGACTGGAGGGGAAAAGGAAGATGGAGTTAGCCAGGAGCCAACCTTGATGAGCCCGGCTCAGTCTGAAGGGATCTGGAAGAGAAGGCGGCGTATCTCATGGGAGGACTGGAGGGGGGACTTATCTTGAGTCTTGGCTTTCCTGACAAGCTACACAGATGAGGCAAAGCAAGGCCTCTGTGAGAGCTGCCAGAGAACAAAGTGTCCCTTCATCAAGATGAGACAGGAGTATAAACCAACGGAAGGAAAGAACATTCCAGAATCAGAGGCCACACCACTGCTGGCCTTGTCACTGTACCAACAGCACAGTGTGCAAGATACCTACACTCTGTGGGTGGGCGTGGCTGCTTCCCTTACCCCAGGCAGGTTTCATTGGGACCCTGCACCCATGGCCAGGGCCTGGTGCCCTCATTGGCCTCCACGAGCCACACACAGCCAGAGTTGATTTCACGCTTGTGAAAACTGAGGCGGCAGCAGCTCAGCCCAGTGTGACCTCCCACATCCAAGAAGGCGGGGCAACCCCGTTTATTCTTCTGGACTCCACGAGTGTCCACTGAGCCTCACTGCCATCCAAACGGAGTCAAAATCAATCTGATGTCAAACTGATGCGCAAACTGCCGTGTCAAAGGCCGCTCTGTAATTTCCATTTATGAAAGTCCAAAGACCACAGCCTTCTTGGAGAAGCTCACTTCTGGGCCGAGTTCAGGTCTGCTCTTTGTTTTACTTGCACAGTCTGAATTTATTTCAGGTTTTCAGGAAGCGGCCATTCATTTTTGCACAAGTGCAGTCAGAAGAGAAAACTCTTGCAAAGTTTGTTTTTAACTTCTGAGTAGGTCAGGGAGATTTACGGGGCATGAAAATTAATTTCAGATGCTCCTTGACTCACGATGTGGTCACATCCTAACAAACCCATCAAAAATTTAAAGTATTGTAAGTCAAAAGGACGCACTGAACCCTCCTGACCCACCTAGCAGTCCTGCTTAGCAGTGTGGCAGGGTCTCAGCCTCCCCTCGTGATCACAAGTCTATGGAGAGCTGGGCCTGACCGCCACTGCCCAGCACCATGTACTGTAAGCCAGGAAAAGCAAAATCTGAAGCACTGTTTCTACTGAATGCATATGGCTTTGGATCATCATGCAGCCAAAGTATGACTTAGTCACTGTCATTTGACTGTCCCTATATGCAAAACTCTATGATCCTACCTAGGAGTAGTTTCTAAAAGGGACAGCTGTTGTGTTGATTCTTCAGACCAGCGACACCCACTCTGTTGGGGGCAGGCCCAGCTCGTCTGCTGTGGCTCTGCAGGGTTTTGTAACCAGGCCCACCTGGCCCCCAGGTGGCTGCAGCAGAGGCACCTGACACACCTGCTGTTTGTCCCCCTTGCCGCAGTGAGTGGCCAGAGGGAGGACATGTGAGTGGCATGAGGCCAATCAGTGGTCCCCCATGAGCTATAGACACAGAGAGAGGAAAACGTTCCCTTCGTGGTTCGGCAAGCTCGTGGCCTGGAGCTGTCGGAGTTGAGAGGCCATCTGAGGTGGACTCCAGGCGGGGCAGACGGCCTCAGCAGCCCTCCGGAGCCAGCTGCGCCTCCCGTCTCATTCGCACGTGCCAAAATATTTCTTTGTGTGGCTTAATTGGATTCAGCGCTCCATCCATGGGTGACACTTTGAAGACCCTGACAGATACACAGCCCTCTACTTCAATGATTGCTGTGACTCCAAAACAGGCTAAGAACTACCTTTTCCAAGACAGGCCCCAGTGGATGCCTTCCTCCGCAAAGAGCCCCCGCTGCTGAAAACGACTACAAAGCAAACCAAGTCACCTGCACCGAAGACATGTAAAAATATAGCAACACCGTTTATCCAAGAAAATGGACTGACTTGGGGAGGAGAAGGCCCAGGAAGAAGGGCAGGTGTCTCTGGCTGGGAACTGGCTTCCTCCTCCCACTTTCAGCTTGGGGGATGCGGCCAGAGCACAGGGCTCCCTCTGCTGTGTACCAAGCAAGGGTACAGTATCTCACGGAGACAGACAGCCCCCTCCAGGCCTAAGTGGCAGGGGCTAAGCTCCTGGTGAGTGAGGCTGAGGGGCGGTAGCTCCTTCCTCCACCCAGCCTAACTCACCGAGCTCCCTACTCCACCCGAAGCAGGGCGAGAATCCTGGGCTCAGCTTGCTTGTTGGAAAACAGTGCTAGGTCGGGGAGTGGCAAACTGGGAGGCAGAGGCTACTTCTTCCTAATGCCTGAACCAGTATCTCAGCTTTTACCTAGTGCATTAGCCTACTTCCCGTTGCTGTAACAAAACACCTGAAGCCAGGAATTTATAAGAAGTCTGTTTAGCTCTCAGTTCTGGAGGGTGGTAGGCATGGTGCCGGTATCAGCTCAGCTCTGGTGAGGGCCTTGTGACAGAAGACATGACAATGCTGGGAGCCCTTGGCAGGAGTGACATCATACAGCACAGCAGCAAGCCAAGGGGTTGGGATGTAGCCAGGTTCGGTCTTCTGTAACAACCCGCTCACCTTTGCCCTTCCAAGAGCACGCTCCAAGCATCTGAGCCAGCCCTCTAGGTCCCACCTCCTATAGGAACCCTCAGGACAGCCACATCCACACCCAAGCACCCCAGGCAAGGAGGTGTCTCCAGGTCCGGGGGTAGAAGCTCTCTCAAAGGGAGGGATTCCCTTTGACACAGCACCTGGAGAAGTCTAGCCTGGGCACACTCTGGAAAGCAGTGGAGAATGTGGTGGCGAACACAGAGGAGGGCTGCGTGACACAAGGAGCTAAACTACAGGACGGACAGCGCCTTGGGAAGAACAAAGAAAACAGCTAGTAATTCTGCTCTGAGACAGAGAACAACTTTAAAAGACTGCTCTATTCAAATTTAATCAGATCAGATCCTGTAGCAAATATGCCCCAGGACACTGTCAAAAATAATACACCAATCAATTAGTGGAGCTAATCAGCTGGGTGTGATAAAAAAAAAAAAGTAGGCAGAGAGCTTACCTGAGTGATCAGGAAAACAGATGCTCAAGTCCTTTTAAAACCAAGATGACTGTGTCCCTGCTCAAGATCGCAACCTCTGAGGATAAACTCGAGGCCTCCCTTGGAGAGGAAGTGGACCTCACCACACTAGCGTTGCTACGGTGGGGAACAGATAAAGAACAGCAATGATGTGGCCCAGAGAGAGGGACACGGAAGCTGTATCCAGGTTTTCTAATATATATTCCCAAAAATGCCCATATGTTAACAACAGTAGCAATGGCAGCAGCAGCAGCAGCAAGAGCAACAAAAATGAGGCATACAACGAAAGAAGAAAGCATGACCCTCACAAGAAAAAAAGCAGGCAACAGAATGTGCCCGTGAGAAGGTGCAGACGTCATATTTAACAGAGTTTCCAGGATAGTCATTTTAAATATGTTTAAAGAACTAAAGGAGATGATGCTCTCAAGAAGCAAAGAAGTCACAATGACAGTGTCTCATCAAACAGAGAATAACAGTGAGAAGAAGGAAATTATTTCTAAAAATCAAATGGAAATTTTGGAATTGAAAAGGAAAATAACTAAGAAGTTCAACAGTATAGCTGAGCTGATAGGAAGGGGAAATATTGAAAACAGACAAAAAGAGATCAGTTTGAAGGACCAATGGGGGAAGGAATGGAGAAAAATGGGAGAGAGATATGGGCCACACAGTGTGAGCACAGCCACCAAGGGAACATCGGGAGAGGAAGGCGTGGGAAACACCTCAGACGTGGCTGCTGCACATGTCCTAAATTTGACAATATCTATGTATTCATAAAACTCAAAAAGCCTCAAGTAGGATAAATGCAGAAATCCACACTCAGAGATAGCACAGAAAAATGCTAAAAGACAAAAGGAAAAAATGTAAAAGCAGCAAGAGAAAAATGACTTGTCTCATACAAGGGAACCCCAATGAAGTTAACAACCAACTTCTCATAAGAAGAAAGGAAGCAAGAAGCAGTAGAAGTACATAATCAGAGCAAAAAAACCTCAACCTAGCATCTTATATCCAGCAAAAACATCTTTCAAAGTAAGGGTGAAATATAGTCCCATATATACAATAAGTGAAAAGATATTTAAGTTACACAGCAAAACCAAAAGAGCATTATTAATAATCATACAATTATAAAAGATAGTGTAAATGCATATTTCTTCTCTTTCTTCCCTTAGCTGACTTAAAAAGCAATAATATAAAAATATGTATACATCTATACTGTTGGGCATATATCATATAAAATTATATATATTTAACAATAACAGCACAAAGGAAATGGGTGGAAACAAAGCCATACCGAAGTAAAAATGACACCAGATGGTAACTAAATGCACAACAACAAAATGAAGAGAGCCCAAAGTGGCAAATAGAAAGGTCACTCTAAAATTTATAAATGCATACAGACTCTTCTTTTTTATTTTTGAGACAGTATCTTGTACATAGTTCAGACTGGCCTTGAACTCACTATGTAGCCCAGACTGGCCTTGAACTCACAGCAATCCTTCTGCCTCAGCCTCCTGAGTGCTAGCATGACAAGCATGTGCCACCATGCCTGGATTTCTTCTTTTTAAAATATTATTTAAATATAACCATCTAAAGTAATAGGTGTAACAATTATTCTTATATACAGATCTGTAGTAGGCAGAATAGTAATCCTTCAAATATAGCCATGTCCTAAGCCTCAGAACCTTTGAATATGCAAGGCTACAAGGCAAAGGAATATTAATGCTCCAAATCAAGGGAAATTTATTCTGGATTAACCAAAAAGGCCCAGTGCATTACAAGTAGCCTCAAAGATAAAAGAAGGAGTTGAAAAGGAAAATAAGAAGAGCAACAGTATATTTGATCTGGCAGAAGGGAAAATTATGAAAATAAACAGATATCAGATGGAAGGACAAGAATAAAGAGGAATGAAGAAAAAGGAGGAGACGGAAGAGAGAACTGTAGAGACAGCAATGTGACAAGCAGTGCGAGAAGTCCTTGGCCTGACGCTGTTGGCCCTGGAGATGGAGGAAGGGTGGAGGCACAGATTGACAGCCCAACACTCAGAAGCACACGAAAACAGATCCTCTGCCCGAGCCGCCTGCAGAAGCAAAGCCCCACAAGTACATGAGACCCACCTCAGACCTCTGACTTTGTGAGCTATAAAATACTAAAATTATGTTATATACACCACTAAATTATGGCAATTTAGTGCAACAGCAATAGAAAATAATGTAAGATGCAGTGTTCACAGCAAAAGGGAAGGGGTGAAGGAATGGTAGTGTGTAAGAACCATGTTTCCAGTGCTCAACGGAATTAAATTAATGTAACTATGAAGTTGGTTCTGGAGAAGCAGGATGTATATTAAAAGGAGGAGACCATCACCAAAATGATAGAGTATGAAGCTCCAAATCTCTCCCTCCACAAAAGCAGTAAGTAAGCTGGCAAATCTCTCAGAATCAACATCTTGGGAGTTCCAGAATATAATCAGAAGCTCACAACCAACAAGCATAACAACCAGGGAGTGCCTGCTGATTCCAGTGAGAGCACTGTGAAAGTTATGGTTCAGTCTGCCCTCTTACCATTCCTGCCTCCCCAGCCCGGGAGCTCCACCAATATGGCGGCCCTCAGGGTACATGTTGGTGTACTAGACACAACAATAAGAACCTTAGTCTCAAAGGACTGTGGTAGGACATTTCGATCTGTGTGGTGACTTGCCTTTGTTTCAACTGCCTTGAAGCTTCTCCAGGGTTGAAGCAGTTTTCCAAATGATGTCTGTCAAAATCACTTTAAGTCAAATATATTAGCTTCAGCCACCTGGGACAAGGTACAACAGTTGGGGCAAAGTAAATAATAAACAGATCCAAAACTTAGGAATGGAAGAGGTTGGGGAAGGAGATACTTGGGGGAATAAGGAATTTGGAAAGTTCCTATGTATTCCAGGGAATCTAGAAAGTCACACACATGTGCCCAGAGTTGGATGAATGATCACAAAAAAAAAAAAAGATGGCCCAAAGTTTTTACCTCTGGCTGACTTTCAGGGTTGGGGTACACAGCAAGTAAAGACTAAGCCAGAACTGAAAATAACCTGAGTAACTGTTGCAGGATGGCTTCTATGTGCAGCCAGTCCACGAAGCCTGGGGCGGTCATTATTCCCCAGAGCCCCAGGCTCTTAAACGACTAGTGACTGGCTGATCACAAAGCTAATAGAACAGAGACTTTGGTCTCCATGCACAACAAAAGATGCAGACTTTCCAAAAGCAGCTTAGAAAATTCACTACACAAACAAGGACCACAACCCATAAAAAGCAGCAACAAACTCTCCAGCTGCAGGGAGACTAATTTCCAGAATTAGCCCATTGTAGTATTCAAAATGTTTAGTTTCCAACAATAGCAACAAAATCTTGATGTGTGTAAAGAAAAAATTATGGTCTTTTCACAGAAGTGGAAAAAAAAAGAAATAAAAAGTAATTGTTTTGGAGACAGCTCAGGCATTAGATTTTGTAAATAAAGACTTCATGCCCATATCTTAAATATGGCCAAATAGTTTAAGACATGCACAAAGAATTAAAGTAAACCAGCAGAAAAATATCTCACCAAAAAGACAATATCAATTATCAGTAAAATAGAGTATGAATTAAGAAGTAGAAATAAAAAGAATAAAAAGACTTTGGAGCTGAAAAGGATAACTGAAATGAAAAAGTCAGTGCCTGGGTTCAGCAGCAGATGCGAGGAAGCAGAACAAAGGACTGAAAGGCAGGGGAAGAGAGAGGCTGAGGAACAAGAAGCTTGAAGACAGGCCAGTTGTCCAGCCTAAGGAGCAGGAGAAAATGCTGAATAAAGAAAAATGAACAGCACCTAAGAGACCGATGAGACACCATTCAGTGTGCCAAAATAGACACATGGAAGCTCCAGAAAGAAAGGAGAGAAAGAAAGGTGCAGAAAGAATGGCCCCCAAATTCCCAAATTTTATTTTTTAAAAAATACATGAGTTGATACATCTGAGGGGTTCAGTAAACCCCAAATTTGATAAACTCAGACATAATGCTGAGATACACTGTAAGCAAATGATCAAAAGACAGAGGCTGTTGAAAGCAGCAAGAGGGAAGGTACTTGGCACATACCAGGGATCTCCAACAGGATGAGCAGCTGATTTCTCATAAATACGGCAGTGGGAGAGCAATGGGACCACACATTTAAAGTGCTGAGGGAAAAACACAACCAACCAGGAATAGTTATGTCCGGTAAAATTATTTTTTAAAAATACTTGAAAAATTAAGACGTTCCTAGAAAAACAAAAACCAGAGAGGTGTATGTCAATTGCTTCTCTAAAATATGCTAAGGGAAGCCCTTCAGGTTGAAATTAAGGATGTTCTATAGTAACTCAAAGCCTTATGAAGAAATAAAGAACTCCAAAAAAGTAACTACATAGTTTTGGTTTTTAACTCTTTTTTCTTATATGTTAAAATGCATTTTAAAATCATAAACTTATGTTAAGAAACACACAATAGAGACATAATTTGTGCTGTAACATTATGCAAGGTTTAGAAGATGGAACTCTGTAGAGGCAGATTTGTGAAACTGAATTGGTGTTCACTCAAACTAGCATGCTACATATTTAGGATAAATCAAAATCCTTAGGGTAGCCACTAAGAAAATACATTTAAAATAAAATAGAAACAAGAAATGAATAAAGGTAGTACACTATTTAAAATCAATTAAACACCAAAGAAGACAATACTTCAAAAAATGTGGAGTAAGAAAGACATATACAAAGCAACCAATGACAGAACTCAGTCCTTCCTTATCAATAATTACTTTAAATATAGGTGGTTTAAATGCTCTAATTAAAAGGTAGCAATTGACAGAATGGATTTAAAAACAAAAACATTATCCAACTGTATTATCTAAAAAGAACATCTTCAGGTCCAAATAAACAAATAGTTTGGAAGTAGAAGGAAGGCAAGAGAAACTCCACGCAAATGGTAATCAGAAGCCATCTGGAATGGCTATACTAATACCAGACAAAAAGACTTTAAGTCAAAAGTTTTTGCCACAACAAATGGCAGTATATGTTGAAGAAAGGACTGGCACATCAAAAAGTATAAGAAATATATATATATGCACCAAAGCTGTTGGAGACCACCACAAAGTGGCTCTGAGCAGGATTTAAATTTTACTAATTGGCTTTCTATGTTCACCTGTGAGTCTGTCCTAGGCCTCGGCCTCTTGCCTGGTGATGGGAGCTCATTCATAGTAAGCGAACCTCTATGAATCACTGGTCCTGGCTGAGACCTGTAATGGCCTGTGAGGCCAGAGATACCTCAAAGGGCAAGATAAGGCCACAGCTGGGGACACTTGGCACCTCCACTAATTAAGTAAATGGAGACAGCAGTTAAAGGAAGTTCACTCCTGCAGTCTCAGTCCTACCATGAATGTTATCTTGGAGATAGCACTGTTCTCCTAAATTGGCATAATCTACCACTTGGAGAAGTCTTTGAAGTAACTCCCAAGGTCCTCTCATTTCCTGCGCTTTTCTAAGTTTTGTCACCTTTTGTCCTTGGTTCTAATAAAGTGGACTAATCCAGAGAAGACTTTGTCTTAGCCCTCAGAGTCTCGAGCTCAACTAAAGGGTTTTGACCCTCCTGGAGCCCTAAAAAAAAAATCATACAATTGCCTCTTTTTATTTAAGCTCCACTGTACACTTGTTTGGAAGACTGGGGATCTAGGTCAGGAACCGATACAAAGCACAGTCTCAAAATATATGAAAAAAACTGACATAAATGAAAAAGTAAATAGACAAACAGCTGACAAATTCAATAACTCACTTTCAACAATGGATAGAGCAATCAGCCAGAAGACCAACAAGGAAAAAGGACCTGAAAACCACTAAAAGCCAAGTAGACTCAAGAAGCAAATATAGAACATTTCACCCAGCAACTGCAGAATGCATTATCCTTTCCACATACAAATGGATCCTTCTCCAGGGTAGACCATATAGCAGGTCACAAAACAAGTCTCAACACAATTTAAAATACCATTACCCCAAGAAAGTCTCAGGCGTTACATCTCTGTCCATGGGACAATCCACATCAGCACAGATGCAATGAAGAAATGATTCTCTAGCACAATAAGAAGAGCTTAGACCTTCTCCTCTGCCTCCCCAGTTTCTGGCTAAAACAAACTGACCAGGACATGGACAAAACACCACACACACACACACATACACACACACACACACACACACACACACACACATCCCTGCTAGGGAAAGAGCACCCGGCCTTCTCAGGTATGTCTGTCGCCAGTCTTGGTCCTGACACTACACTATGACATACACTACATATTATGGAAAACGGTCTGGCAGCCTCTCAAAAAGGTAAACATTCTGTGTCTGGCTTATTTCACCCAACATAATGTCCTCCAATTCCATCAGTTTTGCTGTACCCCATTAATGTACACATATTAATAAAAAAAAAGCAAAACACTTTTAAGGTGTTAATATTCTGGGGCCCAGCAAGTCTCCTCTTAGGTCTATACCCCAAGATAATGCAAATCTATGCCCATGCACAGAAAAACATCTACAATACTCATAGAGGAGCTGAGAGCTAGGTCTGAATGTGGTTTTCTCCTCCAAAACTCATGCTGGAGTTTAATCCTGTTATGAGGTACTGGGAAGGTAGAAACTTAATCTCTAGTGTTTGGGGTGGGATTTTGGGAAGAGATGAGGATTACAGGAGCCCCATGATTGAACCCTCACGGGTCTATAAACACTCTCTGTCTCCCACCACGTGATGCCCTGCACCACCTCGGGCCTCTGCCGGGAGAAAAGCCATCACCAGATGCCGCGACCCAAAGTGGCTTTTTAGGTTCTTGGAGTTAAGGACCGAGAGAGGATGAGAAAAATAAAGACAAGACAAAGCTGGGGTTACGTGGAGCCCTTATCTTTTTGATGGGAGGAAAGGAACTGTTTAACCACTGCAGCACTTTTATGTATTGGGAAAGATGTTAATTTTAGCCCCTCTGCCTAGCAACCCACTGCTTGGCAGGTCTGGGCCCCTTGCCTTTTTGGTGCTGGAACAGCTTGTTTACATAGCTTGTTTGGCCAAAGCCAGTTAAATCCTCGGTGCACATCCATCTAATGCTAAGTGAGGTGGGACAGTGTTCACGACCACAGGTGGACTTCCCACCTGATGTCCAGGCCCACCTCATTCTCATGACAACAAAGGGCTCACCGAGGCAACGCTCACAAACAGGCACCAGATTTTTATGGGGCAGCACTGCCTAGGGGCAGGTTTTCCCCAAATGGTACTGAATAACAGCAGAAATGTTAACTCTACTGACCATTTTGCATACGCTCCAGGCCAGACGCACGCGCTCGTATGACCCTGAGCCATCTTTAGTTTCACGAACTTTGTATATTCACACATTTTTAGTCCTCAGAGGCACACATAGCTAAATTCTGATTTTTTTGCCAGCACTGTTAAACTTTGTAGATCTGTTAAGAACAAAAATCACATGATTATAGCTATAATTACATGATTATAGATTCTCAATTTTGCCTTAAAAGTAAAAAGCTCAGTTGTGTGTAACATTTTCCACGTAAGTGTGATACACTAATTACGGCTGGCTTTGTTGTGTGTTAAATGCACTTGTGTCCCCTGTGTGTGCAGAGCCTTCCGTAACACAGCGTAGGAAAGCACCTTGATGTACTGGATCCCCCACCCTAAAACCAACACTGTTTGTACAGACAGCCACTTTTTGGTTCTGTTCCTAAATGCACTGGGCTAATTAGATATGCCTAACTATAGTGCAGTCTAAAATTAGTCACCTAAAAGGCACATTTAAACAGATACATTCTATTTAAGAGGACTCTAATTCTGACAAAACAAGACTAGATGATGTTTCTTAAGCTACTATGCTAACTGGATTTATTTTGTTTTACCATCTTTGTTTTATATTCCCTTGCAAAACTTTATGACTGTGGCCTATTAACATTCCTCAGAAGTGTGACTTTTGACAGACAATCTGCACAGTTACTGGGTTACTCCCTGTAAGACAAATGGGACAGGTCACAACTCTCAGTATCTAGAGGAATCTGCAGTTGGATTAAGACCTCCTCCTTCTGCCTTAAGGTTGGTGTAAGTGACCTTCTGGGTTCAACAACCGAGGTGTGGAGACCACAGCAAAGAAGAATAAAGGGCTGAGACCTTCGTCCCTGCCCTCCAGGCCAGCCAGACCCAGGACACACACACAACCCTGTGGAGCTCACTGGGTCCCGAGTCACAGATCAACCAACCTCTCAAGCGGGGGGACAGTTGGACAGGAGTCAACTAACATATCTTGTGCTAACAGCAGTGTCACTAAAGAGGGGATTGTCCCCAGGCTCTGAAGGAAAGCCGCATGGTCAAGGAAGACCGTGACCCATCCTGGCAGATGACACAATCAGTAAAGATCTGAGGGAGCCAAAGGCTCTTCATGTGGCCCCCAAAGGAACCCCAGAGAAGTCCTGACTAACCTTAATTATAAAAGAAAGTAAACTTTGATTATTCACTTGGGTCTTAAACAACCAACAAGAAAGTAAAATTAGAGTGAAATACTTAAAATAGTTAATAAAAAGAGACAGAGATACACAGAAACAGAGAAATCTCTGTCTAGTCTCCATATGATTAAGGACATACTTTCTCAGGGGTAATGACCAGTCATGACCTAGCCTGGGTTGGTTCTCTTCCTGGCTCTGAGGAGGGGCATCTCGATCATGTCTGTTAGGAGCTGGCCAGACAGGGTTGAGTAGCCCTGAATTAGTCTCATCTCCCTACTGAAGACCCCAGGGTAAGAAGTTTACTGGAACATTCAGCCACACGCAGAAGGCTCCAGCCATTATCCTAAACCTGCGATCACTTGGATTCCAGGAAAGGCAAGACTGGGACCACCACAGAAAGAGACAATTCTTTTCCTGGAAGAGATCATCCCTCTAACAACAAGGAAGAGACCCTTTATCCCCCTAACAACTGTCAGAACATGAGGATTCCAGAGTACGCCAGCAGCACTGAAGTCACTGTCAAGCCCAGCCCAGCCTGCCAGACAATCCGTGAGGCTGGCATCCCGCCACCTCTGCAGGAGGACCGGTCTGAACCTGTCACCAGGGTGCACCCCTCCAGCTACCTAAGCCGGTGTCCTTTCCTACCTCCCTGTGACTTGCAATTAAAGTGCATGCTAATTAAAAAACAAAAAAGAGTTAGGACTCATAAAGAAGCACAGGCCAAACTCAGCCTTCACAATGTCTCCTGCAGACCAAACAGATATTTCAAATTCTTCAGTTCCTTGTAGAATTATGGATTTCTGATTTCTTTTGAAAAACCAAAGATCTGGCAACATTGACCCCACATCCCCCTAACAACAATAGTCAGAACAGAGACGTTTTCATGATTCTGATCCTATTTGTATGTCTTTTTCCTTCTACCTCCTTTGGATTAATTTTGTACCCTGCTCCAAGTTCCTGTACTGGAAATTGATTGCTTTAATTTGTAGACTTTCATTTCTCATATAAAAATCCATCCAAGTTTTGATATTTGGTGTGTTTAATCAGAATTGAGTTGTAAGTATTTTTAAAGTTTCATCATTAATTTTTTTTTTTTTTTTGGTACCTGGAATCAAACTCACAACCTTGCGCTTACCCGACAAGTGCTTGAGCCACTGAGCGAAATCCTCAGTCCTCATCATCAATTCTTTGACCCAGGAATTATTTAAGTTTGCTTGCAATTTCCAAATAATGTTTTTAAAAAACTTTTGGGTGGTTATTAATTTCTAGCTTCAAATCATGACAGTCAGGAAACAAGATCTGCATCATAATTATTCTTTGAATTTTCATGAAATTTTCACTTAATTGATAGCTATCTATAAGTATTGTATGTGTGCTTGAGAAAAATGAACATTTATCAGATGCAAAATTTACCTCTGTCCATTGAATTAAGCTTGTCATTTGCACTGTTCAGATCTTCCTTATCTTTGCTGATTTTTTATCCGCTTAATCCAACACTAATTGGAAAAAACTAGCTGAAATCTCCCCCAAATAATGACAGGTTTCTGTATCTCTGACAAAGTTCACATCCAATATATGGAGGCTGTTTTATTAAACGAGCTATCTTTAGAACTCCTATACCATCTTGGGGAAATGAACCTTTTCTCATTAAATAGTGACCTATCCTTCCCGGCCACACCTCTGGTCTTGAGCCTGAGATTGATACAGCAGCACCAGCCCACCTTGGTTGCCTGATATTTGTTTCTGTACTTCCATCTGCAACCTTTTCTGGTCTTCACACTTTATTTATATCTCTGGTGATCAAATATTGCTGGACTTGGGATTTTGGCTTCACCTTGTTTATCGAATGCAATAACCTCTCTTTGATTTGATGGGCTTAATCTATTTTCTTCTACTGGGATTCTTGGTATATTTGGACCTCATTTTTCCTCTTATTCTATGATTTCAATTTATCTTGGCTTTTTTTTAATAACTTTTATTTTTAAAAATGACCACTTTTTCTAGAATGCATCCTCTCACAGCTGTGCTGGCTGCAGCTGGGCACCCATGCACAACCTCTGTACACCAACAGCTAGAGGCACACCCACGGCAGCCTGAAGCTCGGGTATATCTGGGGTTTTTGGAGGGGAGTAGTGATCGGTGACACTGGGTTCCACACTCCCCAGCTCAGTGCTGCTCTGGGATATCAGAGACCCTGCAAACATGCATGTGGACATCAATGTCCACACCAAACTCATTTCCAGAACTGAGAGAAAGTCACCCTTTAGGTAGAGGTAGGCGATGTTTTTCCACAGGCTTCACCACTTCCTGCACCTTACAACTCCAGGGGTCATAGGTCATGTTCCCGCAGTGAGGAAGCTGTGTGGCACGCAGCCCCCATTCTCTAGAGACACAGAATCCCAACGCATCTCAGCCCTATTTGGCGATGGGATGGGCATGTGGGAAGCATCCAGGGCCCAGAACCCAGCAGGACTCCCTGCTGCCCGAGCACTCATTTGCAGAGCTGGACTCCTTGGTGCTGGTATTACTCAGCATCCTTGCTGTTTTATATTCATGTCACTGGGCCTCTGATGCTCCGGGAGCCCCATCCCCTCGATGGAGTTCTGAAGACGCTGACATGACCTCAGATGAAAGGTCTTGTGGAGAAGGAATGAGGCCCCCTCATCTCCAGCTTCTGGAAGGAATCTGGAGCTACGGGAGAAGTGATCACAGCACTAAGTATTCAGGAGGAGCCAGGGAGCTGGCGCACTGCCTGTGCGGGAGGTGAAGAGTGGGCCACAAGGGTTAGCCAGCAGCTTGGGCGGTGGCTTGGGTATGTGGCTCTGGGGAATAGTGCGGCAGCTGCTTGGCAGAGCCAGGCACACAAGGAAGTTCTTAGAAGGAGGGCTCCTGCAGGCCCACTGCGACCCAAGGAGGGCCAGGACTGAGCCAGCCTGGGCACAGTGGGAGAGAACCACCCGGCACAGCCACATAAGGGAACCTGCGCTTAGAAAAACAATGACTTTCAAAGGACCAGGGCATAAGGGCAGACCGAAAGGGCCACTAGATGTTATGACCACATTTAGGAGAAATATCCACAAGAGATAGATTTACAGAGACAGGCAGTAGATGTGTGGCGGCCAGTACCTGGGGGGAAGGAGTGACTGACAAATGGATGGACTGACAAGTGGATTAACTCTGACACTGGAAATTGAATCCTTCACATCCGCGGCACCTCAATCTATAACAAAGTCAGAAGCTGTAGGGGTGCTGTTTGACTGCGATCAGGCTGGACAGCACTGCGTTCTGGAGGGCGAAAGGGGAGCTGAAAACTACTCCTTATGTCTGTGGACCCATTGCCAAGGATTAGCAACACCAAGACCAAGATAGGAAAAAGAGCCTTCAGGAAGAGATGGGGCAGAAGTCAAACTTGAATTCAGCTTGCATGCAGCCAGGATCACAGGTTCATCTCTCCCTGAATGTGGAATCCACAGCAACTCAGAGAGGCAAGACAGGCTGCCTCCAGCGCCTGAAGAGGGCGCGAAGCCCTGCTCAAGGCTCAGAGCGAGGGCTTAGAGCTGTGTAAGCTGGAGCATCTGATCTGACACCAGAGCACATGGCCGGCCACCTGGGGAAACCATCAGGGGAGACCTGGACTGTGGTTTGGGTCTGGGGCTGGGTCAGTGCTGGCACTGCTGACATGGACTCCGCACCTGAAAGAAAACAGCAGCTTTACCCATCTTCTCTCCTCCGTGAGTTCAGAGCTTCCTACGGCTCAGTTTCTCCCGTCAGGGGCAGGGTCAGAGTCGCCTGGCAAAACTTCCAGCGAGTCATCTCCCAAGAACACAGGGCTGGCTTCAGAGGACAGGAGGTAGGAAAGCCACCATGTTCCCCCACTGGTTCACACACTGACTGAATGGAGGCCAGGGCTTTGCCCCACCGTGGCATCTCCATCCACAAGGGTAGGAGGGGTCTGGCTGCCGTGGTGTGCATGGCACAGTTCACCCCACCAGATCACCAAGGCCTACTGAGCCCCTCCGCACAGCCCCTGAAGGGGCTGCTATCCCATCAGCCAATCTGATGGGCCTAGGGGTCTGCTACAGCTGCAGGGTGAGGCTGGGAGGGAGAAGCTGTCCAGAGACAGGTAGACGCAAGTCTCCTGGAAGCTCCGCAGGGCAGTGTGGTTCATTCCAGCATTTTCTGTGTGGATGGAGACACTGCCTGCTCTGTGAACCAGTGTGTGCACACACACACACGCAAATATATAGACATAAGAGAGGCAGACACAGAGACAGAGTGCATGCAGAGGTAACTCCCAAGCAGAGGCAGCCTCTGTCCGGGAGTCTTACACCCCACCACAGAGGGAGCAGGCGGGGAGACCTGGACAGCAGAAGGGAGGGCTCGCTCGCCCATCTGCTGGGGGGCAGAGCCACAGTCGAGCACTACCTGCAGGCCCAGGCCCAGAGCTGCCTCACCTCTGATCTCCACAGAAACCGAAAATTGAGATTTTAATGAAACTTACTGATTTTTAAGTATACATTCAGCAAACACGTTGAGGGGTGGTGATACAAGGATTCACTTCTGACCTGGCCTTAGTTTAACACCCCAGCTTTACAAACGAAAACACTGAGGCCAGGCCAGAGCAGGGACCACCACCGCCCGCCACAGCCTAAGGGGAGCACTCACAATGCTCCGTCACTGAGGACGCCAGGAAAGGGCACCTCGGGCCTCTCCCCACAGTCCACATCACTGAGGGCCCACACAGCGGGAGCTCTGCAGCGGCCCGGGGTATGCAAGGACCCAGGGCTCCTTCCTGGTCCAAGTACTGGACAAATCTGAGCCCAGTCTTGCTAATGAAGGCCAAGGACATAAGTTGCTCCCAGAATTTTGCCCAGAACAAAGGCGCCCCACTGTCTGACCTCCTGGTCACAAGTGGGGAAAGGGCGGAATCTCCTGGGTCTACAATTGGCCATTTGGTCCTAGTCCACAGGGTCTGGACAGTGTCCCGGCAGGCAGACCCACCACAGGGAGCCTGGGAAAAGTGAACCTCAGACCTTGCGAGCAGGGGCCAACTGGAACTCTCACACCCAGCTCCGTGGGGCCTGGCCAGTGGGGTGGCTCCTTCAGAGCTGCGCTGGGCAGGGGGGCCATTCCCAGGGAGCTGGGCAGCCTTGCTCCAGCCACCTAGTCCCACCCAGGGTTCTGTCCAGCCTGGACAGCGCCTCCCCACCTGGCCCCGTCGCTCCTCCCATTAATGCCCTGCAGATGGCTTTCCTCACCAGCCCCCAAGAAAAGCAGGCCAACCACAGGTTTCTCTTCACAGAAACAGAACCACTGGAAAAGTTCTCTCTTGACATTCCCGAAAGGAAAATAAAAATTCCTCTGAAGTGCATTTCAAGTAAGAGGCAGCTCCAGCCACATCTGAGACGGCCTGAGCGCTGTGGTGTGGGTGGAGGTCCCCAGCGTGGGTGGAGGTCCCCAGCATCGAAGCCACCACATGACAGCCTTGGTTGGTTCCCACCGCCACCCACCTGGGAGCTGCTTGGCCCAGACAGTTTTCAGAAACTCTGCATTAGCTGCCAACATTTAAAAATGAAGCACTTTTACATAAAGTCGTGATTTCCAGCTTCTCCTGTAACCTCAGCGGCCCTCCTGCGGCCAGCCAGCCAGCCCCATGTCCGGCCCACCCCGCCCATTCCACCTGCGAGTTGCCATCTGCTAGCACTGGGGTCCACACACAGCTGCAGTCTCCATGGATGCCAAGCCCCAGGCTCCTGGCAAGGTCCCGGGCACACATGCACCCGGTCCCTGGACGCCCTGATCCCGCAGAGGTGGGTGCTGTGTCTCAGGTGTCCCTCATCTCCTGTAGGCCTTCCAGCCCATGAAGGCTCTGGGGTAGGGGTTCAGAGCTGAGCAGCCCATCGCTCCCTTTGTTCCTACCCTGAGCCCCAAACCTAAACAACATGTGCAGCGCTTCTGGTCACTTCCGGGCGCTTCCAATGCCCAGGATCGGCTCCCCACAGACCACGGAAGTGTTTGTGCCCAAGGTATGGGGCTCTTGGGGTGGCCCCTGGTCCTTTGCCCTCTTGGTATCATCTGTCCTCAGTGGCCTGGCCCATCACGGCACTGTGTCCTCCTACTGCCACTGTTTGTCGAGTCCACGGGTCCCCCCAAACCCAGGCCCTGCGCCAGCCCTGCAGCAGCCCTGCCTGCAAGCACATGCAGGTGCATCCACAGGGGGTTGGACGGGAGCCCCAGGGAAAGCTTCAGTGGCCTCCCAGGCCTGTGTCCTGGCAAAGATGACAGCCACAGGTGCCACACTGGGCTCTCCACTCTGGGGTCGGGGGAGGGAGGGGGACACAGACTAGAGCAGCAGTCTGGCTGGCTTCTTCCTGGCCTTGGGTGATTCTGGATGAGACAAACGCCACCTCTGGCCATGGCAGGGATGGGCTAACCGGACCCCAGCACTCTCTCACTCCACAGCTCCACACTGCTGACCCTGGCCTCTCCTCTCCATCCCTCAGCCCCTCTGGGTGGGCCACAGTCCCTCACCCTCATCCTCACCCTCATCCTCCCGCTCCCCAACTTCTCCCCGCTTGCCCTCCCCAAGGGCACCAAGCCATACCACTTACATCCAGGGCTCAGCACCCCCTGCTGCCATCTGCCCCAGGGGCCTCTCCAGCCCTCACCCTGTCCCTTCACAAGTCCTGGCTCCTCCCTCAGGACCTGCCCATCTGTGGCCCCCTGTCTCTCTTCACCCCCGTTAGTCTACACCGTGATCTCACCCCCAAAACCCAGTTATGGCATGGTGCCTTCACGACACTGCTCGCCAGTTTTTCTAATTGTGTGGATATCACCAGAACTACCTGATGCCGGGGCTCTGTCTGCACCCCTCAGAGTCCCAGAGCCTGAGCCAGTACCAGGCCCCGCTGCGTGTTTCCATAAATATCTGTCCAATGACAATGGGTTGGGAACAGTAGCCGGAGCACGCTGGGAGCGGCAGGCCCGGCCTAGCCCACTGCTCCACCTGCTGCTCAACAGCAGCCCCAGGCAGAACAGGCTGAGGCTCACGGCACTGCTGTCCTCAGGTACCACAAGGCACGGGCCTCTGACATGCCAGGCCTGTCGTCGCCTCACCAGCCACGCCCAATCCCCAGTTCTCGGAGCCTTGCAGTAGATGTTCCCAAATAAATGTCCAACGGTTCCCAAGGGAAGTCTGGGCTCTTGGGTCCAGAAGGAAGACAGAGGCTGCTGTGTAGTGCTCACTTGGGGTCTTTAATCTCAGCTCCAGGAAGCCTGGAGTAGGGGGGAAGCAGAGCCATGAACCGGAGGGTGACAGCAGAATCAGCCACCAATACACAGGGCCCGGTGCAAAATAAAAACCCAGGGTTTCTGTGCACAGAGTGACTAAGAATTCCAAGATGGAGCGGGCTGGGGGGGCAGGGTGGAGTGCTTGTATAACACCTCCAAGGCCCCAGGTCCTATCTCACCCCCTTTCCCCCTACGCTCCAGGACCGTGACAGCTGGCAGGTCACACACTCCTGAAGCCAGCCTTGGTCAGGAGCAAGGAGATGGGACCAGCAAAGGCCCCAAGCCCCTGATGTCCCACAGTCCAGCAGCCTCCCACCTCCACAAGCCCAAGACACTGCAGCCAGGAGTATCATCTCTGTGTGTCCCATCATCACCATGAAATCGACACAGCAAAAGTAGCCATCTGCCGTCTGCAGAAACCACTGCTGCTCAGGAATGAGGGACACACAGCCAGGCTTTCTAGGCAGCTGCATTCATTCTTTGTTTTCACGGCTATTTAGGCACCAGCCAAGTGCCAGGTGCTCCACCCCGGGCTGCACACCCCGCGGCAGACAGAAGCTCCTCCCAAGCTACTGAGCAGGGGCCCGAGGACGCGCACACCCTTGCTGGGCTTCGACCTCGATGTCCTCCGCCGAGCTCCCGGCCCTGGCACTCAGACATGTACCAAGGACGGCTGGCCATGAGGCGGGTCTGAGACACAGAAATCAGTAGCCCTGAGCTATAGGCTGTTCCTCCCAGCCCCAAGGAGGAATCCAGCAGCCTGGCTTCCATGGAAGCCTCCGTTTCCTTGTCAGCGAAGTGGGCACAGCGGTGGCACCAACCCCGCGGGTTCATCACGAGGGTCTGGGGGACGCATGCCACGGCACCAGTGGAGCTGAACTGCAGTTCCCCTAGTCCTCCTCCCCCACTGCTCTCACACACAACAGCTCTCATGGGCCTCAGTTTCCCCGACTGCCTCAGAGCTGCTGCACAGATTTAAATGACCCTCATGCAAGCTCTTAATACATGCGCTTACCCACGAGCCACTGCCCAAGTGCTGAGGGGCACTGTAGTCAGGGGTGGTGCTGAGAACAATTAGAATCAGGACATAGAATTTACAATATTATTTTATGATGGTTGCCCAGAGTTAAACACAAAACAGTGCAGGAAATGTGTCCACAACACTAAAGACACAGAATATTCAGCCACGGGCCTGGATCCCACAGCAATGTCCTGCATGAGTCCAGATGAAGACCTAGAGCCCATGACAATGCCTCCCAAGAGTCCAACTGGAGGTCTAGAGCAACAAGAAGGACTCACACCAGTCTGCTTTATGGATCTGCACCGGAAGGCCCAAAGATCGGCAGCAGAAGCTAGAAAGTTTATGCCAGTGGGGTGAAGGAGCTGTGCTGGTAGGTTGCGGGTTCTACACTGGAGCCAAGAAGTCACACTCATAATAAAGACCAGGGCTGTCCTGAAAAGCACCACAGCCATCCTCAGTGACACAGAGGACCCAAGCTCCTCGGACAATAAGAACAGCCGAGTATATGCCAGAAAGCCAGCATGACGAGTTTCTTCTGGAGATTAAACAGCACACATCTTCCCCTCCCAAGCCAGGAAGCCATGCTCGGAGTGAGGACCAGAGCTAGCCCAAAGTGAACCACAGCCACTCTCACCAGCAAGGTCCCAAGCTCCTCCAGTGACAATGGTCAAACTCACACTATGGCAGCTAGTCATGACAAGCTCCTCCAGGAGAACCAATGGCTCAAAACAGTGACTCTTAGAGAAACCTGCAATGCCCCTCCTTATCTTCTCCACGTCTCTATTTATGCTGGCGACTTTCCTCAGATGACATATCTACACTCAGCACCATGCTGATCTAATTCAGCTGGTGTTAAGTTGACCACCGGTTTTTAATCCATAACAGAGGGCCACAGAAAAGTGGGCTTTGTGCAGTGCACGCTGACAAAGCTGGAAAGGAAGAGGGCCTGCAGCCGGGGGTGGCTTGTATCAGACATGACAGGAAGTCAATGTCCAAAACAGACAATTGGCTCAGCCCGATCTCCTGGGTAAGTCCCCAGGAGAAAACTGGGCAGAAGAATCTAACCGGGGAGAAGAGAGCTTCGCAGTCCTCGCCCACGGGGTGGAGCATTCCTCCTCACCAGCACCCAGAGAGCTACAAATTAAAGTGATGAGTGAACTGTTTTACAGTCAAGGCCCTGTGCCGGTGAGATATGGGGAAACCGGGGCCTTGGTGGGGACTGGCCCGGCTCTGCCGAGTGCCGTGCTCCTTTGGTGTTCCAGTTCCGCAATTCCCTCAGTCACTCAGCAAGCGCTGCTCAGAGCCAGGGCTGCGGGGTGCACAGGAACAGAGCCCAAGGCCAGCTGCCTGGGTGTCCCCAAGCCCAGATTCCAAGAGAGGTGGCACCAGGGGCAGGGAGCACAAAGCCCCCACGAGCCCCAGGCCAGCCTCCTTTCACTGCCCCCCCCCCCACCCAGTGGCAGGCTGGGAAGAAGCCCTGGCCTGCTGGACGAGCAAGGATGCACACACGTCCCCCAGACTCTAGCCCCGCACCGCTCCCCAGGATCCTCAAAGGGCAGGGCCTCCGACCCCCAGGGCAGGAGCAGCTGCGGCAACCCCGGAGCCAGCCCCCTTGGAGTCCCGCCTCACCTCCACTGTGAGCCCACCATCCACATCTTCTCTCCGGAGGACGGCTTTCTCCGGCCAGAGTGGCACAGACAGCGGGAGGGCGTGGCGGCGGGACAGAGGCAAGGGGCCTCTGTAGCTTCTCTACAGGGGCCCGTGGAGATAACCCAGCCTCAGGGCTTCTGCACCTGCTGTTCCCTCTGCCTGAACACGCTTCCCGGCACTGGTCTGCCCCTTCCAGCTGAACACTGGGCCAGGAGCATCCCCACCCTCATAGTCCGCTCTCCTGCTGCCTCTTCCCCCATTCACCTTTGAGGATGGGATTTTCTACTGCTCACTGTGTCCCCCTGCTGACGGGAGCTCGGGAGAGGGGCTCCCTCTGGTCCACTGCTGCATCCCCAGGACCCCCTCACACAGTGGACACTCACTCAGTAAGAATGCAGGATAAATGGGCGAATGAGAATGCGTGTGTGACAGCGGTGAGGGGTCTTTCAGAGCCTCAGACCCCTGCCTGAGAGCTGCAGCTGTTTTACTATTATCCCTGTGAGCTCAGAGCAGGGGTGTGTGAGGTATCATTGAGCCCTGCATGACACCCAAGCTCTTGGGCCTTCCCAGCCCAGCTTTTCCGCACAAGCCAAGCTCTCAGGCCATGTCCTCCACCAGGTCCTGGTCTAGCTGCTTGCAAATTCTGCTCCATCTCACAAATCCTAAGCCGAGTGTGCACAGGTGTGCATCATCCCAGGTATGCAGCTCCCAGGTGTGCACCCTCAGGCTGCACATTTCCTAAGGCTTTACCCTATGTTAATAACCTTTCTGTTACTATGACAAAATATTGGACACAGTGAACTCAAAAGGAAGAAAGGTTTATTGCGAATCATGGTTTCAGAGTTTTCTGTCCACAGTGGCACAGCCTGTTTCTTTGTGCTTGTGATGGCCCAGTACACCATGGTGGGAACACATGGTGGCAGAGGCCTGCTCATATCATGGAGACCAGGAAGTGAAAGACAGGAAGAAGAAAGGGTGGGGCCCCTCCCCTACAGTTCCTTCAAGGCCACACCCCGAGTGACCTCACTTCTTCCCACTGAGCCCCAGAACTTCCAAAGCACCACAGGCTGGAGATGAACCCTTTAATGTAGACTTCAGGGGACTCAGCCAAACCATAGCACCCCACAACCAAGTCCAGGCCAAAGGTCCCCGTCAAGAGCTCTGGCAGAGGCGTCCCAACTCAAGAATGCAGCCCACATCCCACCTGCTGTGTGACCTGGTGCTGCAGAGGCAGCAGTGGTGGAACCAGCGGAAGTCCCTGCTCTCTCTGAGCTACACCAGGAGGGGAGAGGTGCGCAGGGTGTGGGGTGTCTTGTGGTCAAAGTAAAAGCAGAGAGGGCAGGAAAGGGAGGAAGGGGCTCCAGGTCGGGAGTAGTGACGGCTGAGCTGAGCTGAATGACAGCGTGTGGCAGGCAGGAGGGCTCGATCCGCAGCCCCGAGGCTGCTGTGACCTCCCCGAGGTTGGGTCTGGGACAGACTCCATGCTCCTCCCCTTCCGTGTCTCTGGGCTGCGACAGCTTAGGTTCAAGACAGAGGATGAGACTAACAGAGAGAGAGAGACGCCCGTGGTGGGAGGAGGCGAGAGCCAGACACCAATATTTCCACCTAATTGCGTGACCTTTTCAGACTAGAGTTCCTTCAGGGCCAAGTGCACAGCACTGCTTGGGATTCATTTCAAAGAGAAATGGGTCAAGGAAAATTGGAAATTTTTATAGAAAACACTTCAGGCTTGGAGCTGGCTGAAGGTGTCTGCCATTCTGCCGAGAATTCCGAGAGGAAACGGGGCCTGAGGCCGGAGGTCTCTGGCTGGTATGAGCTGGCAGAAAGGACTCTGCGGCCAGGGTGTGAACCGGGCCTGTCCACACCACTTGTGAAGAGCTCTTGCTCCAGCCCCCATGCAGGTCCCCCACCATACAGAAAGCCTGGTCTTGTGAGGGGAGTCCGCCCAGTCCCGAGGGGGTCCTGTCCCCAGCAGGTGGGCTTTCAAGCCTGAAACACAAACGCCAGGGATGTACACAGTTGCCCGGAGACAGCATCCCCCAGCAGCCAGCGTCCCCTGTGCTGGGGACACACAAGGAGCAGGCCTGCTGAGGCCCCCCAAAGCAGCGGCCAGGCGCTACCGCTGCTCATTAAGTTCCAGACACACCTGCAACCAACCGCTGACTGGCAGCGCGCTGTCTGGAAGCCAGACGCGATTACGGCGCACCGCCAGAAGAGCTCTTGGGGGTCCCTCACAACACAGATCCCAGGGAAAGAAATGAAAGCATCCATCTATCGTGGCTGTACAGCAGCGAGGGGGCACGGGAGACCAGAACCAAGACAAACACCCCTGGGATCACAGCAGGGCGGCCCTGCAGCGAGGAGCGGGCTCCACTCGAGGGGAGGATGGGTGCGCCCAGCTCTGACAGTGCCTGGAACACTGTACCCATTTAGAGATGGAAACCCAGTCTGAGAGGGTTTGGCGAACCCCCGCAGTCAGCAATGGAGCTGCCAGGGCGGGGGCACTCAAACCACACACACTCCAGCCCTGTGTGGCGCAGAAGCCCCTCGGAGGCACAGTCTCTGGAGTGTGGCTCCCTGCACCTCAGCTAGGGCCATGGCCAGGCAGGAACCGAGACTGCCACCAACCACCCAGGACTCCCCTGGGGCCGCTGTCCCTGCTGTCCCACCTGACGCAGATGCTGGAGGCAGAGCTGAGGAGGCAGGCCTGACGGGGCAGCTAAACCATGCTGGGCTGGGGGCGGGGAGCCCGCCAGCGCTAGCCAGGACAGACCAGTCACAGACTGCAGTGGACACACAGTGACGCCCCATTCTGTCTCCACTTTGAATGAGGTGAGCCCAAGCCCGGCTGCAAGCACGGCTCTGGGAGCTGCCTGAGTGTGGGGCTTAGCGTAGATCCTGAGTGTAGATCCCAGGCTTAGGGGTGTCTACAGCGGGCCAGGCCAGGGAGCCGGGCCCCTCTGGCTCACACAGCTGAGTGTTCTCCCCAAGTCTGACCCCAGACACCTCTATGCCTCTGGGAATGTGCAGCTCTGACTTTCCCAGAGCCAGCCCCCGCCCACCCTTCCCCACGCGGGGCCACGTCAGCACCCTGGCATCTCCACAGCCATCCCGAGGGCCTGGGCTGCAGGAGAGGAGCGCAGTGGCCCCTGCCAGAGTGCGCTAGGCTGGGAAACGCCTCCTGGGGCGAGGCCAGCCGCCTCGGGTTTCACAATCAGCGCTTCTCCCGGTTTCCTAGGCTGACCAGGCTGCAGGCGCAGCGTGGCAGAAACCAGGAGAAGGAGCACGTGGGGCACGTGGGCCGGCTGCAGCAGCTACAAGGTGGCTGGCAAGGCACAGAGCCAGTGCGGCAGGAAGCCCAGGGTCACCAGGGCAGGCTGGGACAGCAGCACCTTGGGGGGAGACCCACGGAGAGGTCCCCGCACGGGGATGCCAGCCAGGCCCAAGGCAGGCTGTGAATCCGGGCCAAGGTCTGGGCTCTGTCCATCCTGCACCAGGACTCAAGCTGGTCGCTGAGCCAGGCTGCTGCTGGTCATGACCCCTAGGGGGTCTATATCCCACTCCCCAGACCCCGTGAGCGGGTGGAGACAGCAGACACGACTCACTTCGGGACCCTGAAACGGGGACTGCCCTGGTTACCTGACTGGACCCCCAAGCAATCCCAAGTATCTGCAGGAGGGGGAGGCGCAGGGTACTTGGCTAGAGAAAGAGGTCACGGGACCCCAGGGGAGTGGCCCGAAAGGTGCATTGTGAGCCTGGCGGCTGGCAGCCTCAGGGAGCAGGGCGAGGCCAGGAACCGGGTGCTTCCTGGAGGAAGCAACCCTGTAGACATCCTCGGAGGCCCCTAGACACCCACCATGGACTTCTGGCCCCGGAACTGGGGGAAACAAACCGTGCTGTCTTAGCTAAGTGTGTGGCAACCCACACTGTGGCCATGGGAAGCTAAGACGACAGTGGCTGCAGGGAAATATCTTCCCATAACCGTGTCTGGCCTTTCCTCCCATCCCCCTCTGGCTGGCCCTCCCCCACCCCCCAAGTCCACTGCATCACTGAGGCCTGGTATCCGCCTGCCGCCAGTCAGGACAGGGCTCCTCTCCCTGCATGCTCTAAGACCAAGGTGGGCTGGCCGGAGCACACAGTCCTCACCCAGTCCACCCTTCTGATAGCTGCCCACAGGACACGGTCCAGGGCCCAGGTCATTTGAGGCTGTGGCCTCACACAACCCCAGCAGCAGGCACTGCTGCCCTCAGAGCTCCGCCCACAGGTCCATGCGAGCTCTCCAGCAGCGTGGACCAACCATCCCTGTATCAGGCTCAGGGCAACACACAGGATGAGGAGTGGGGTGGGAGGGGCCAGCTCCTGGCAGTGGCCACTGGGCGGACTCTCACAGCAGCCTCCAGCTGCACTGGCCACGTGGAGCAGCTGCTCTGATCACCTCCCTGCAGGCGGCCCTGGCAGCAGCAGGGCAGAGGCTCCCTGGGAGGACACCGTGGCCTGACAGCAGCGGGCAGAGGCTTGGCACTGGCACTTCTGAGGACAGACACATGGGGCAGCCAAGGTCACTAGCTTGGGGCTGACACTGCTTCCCCCAAGCAGCCTGCAGACGGGAAACACCTGACCCTCCTCAGTCCCAAGGTGTGCTGGGGTCCCCAGGGGGGCAGCCCAGAGTGGGGCAGTGGCTGCTTCTGCCTCCTTGGTCTCAGAGCAGAGACAACAGAGATGTGTGTGCTCCATCAGCTCCAGACGGTACTTTTCACAAATTGGAAGCCACATGTTAAAGTCAGGGAGGTTCACATAACAACTATATCTGAATTCTCCTGACAGTAAGATAACAAGCTTCCCCAGACCTGCCCTTTACCAGGCCAAGGGCTCTGCCTTCACATGCGGCCTCTGCTCTGCCCGGTGCCCAAGGTGAGCCCAGGGCTGGGGACCCAGTGTGGCCTCATTCACACTGCTGTTTTCATTTGCACACAAATGTTTTCTCTGTCATCCATGTTTACATCAAAAGTAGGGGAATAAAGCCAGATAAGTGGGTGGATGCCCTTATTTTTTCTGTGCTGTCAGCCTCACAGGTATTGACAGCCGTGCCCTGCAGCTCTTGTCTTGAGGTGGCGAGGCCCTCTGCAGGTGCCTGGCACTTGACTTGGGCAACTTTGCAACTTTGCAGAATTCCAACAGGTCCCTTGCAGGGGGAAACAGCTGGACTAGAAGGCCAGCAGTGGGGACCAGCTTTTCCAGCATGGTCTCAGGGTCAGCTCAGCCCCACCTGATTCACCCTTTCCTGGCCAGTGGGCAGGGCCTGGCTGAGACTGGAGCTGGCTGCTCCCCCACACGGCCCCCTTGGGGGTCTCACAGACCTGTGCACCATCCACTGGGTAGCCAGCCCCCGCCCCAGGAGGGACAGTTCACCTGCTGCCACTGGCGGCATGGGACCCCTGAAGACACGCCTTGCTCCGTATGACCTGGGACCGGCACCTCTGTGGGACACAGGCACCCAGCAGAAGGGCTGAGGTTAAGAATTTTGAGATGGATTATCCGGATTGTCATCCAGAGATGCAACCTCACACTCCACGTGTGCCTGCCACAGCAACAGCAGCAGCCGTTGTCCTCCTCCGAGGCAGCAACAATGTGCTTGGTCATCTGATCTTGAACTTTCAGTGTCCAAACCTCCAAAGCTAAACACAGCTCTTCTCTTATGTAGTTACCTTTCTCAGGTGTTCGCGACAGAAAAAACCCCAGAGATGAACACAGTCTCCTTGCCTCTGTGTCCGCTCCACATTGCTGTAACACAATACTCGAGGGACAGTAAGTTATCAGTTGAGAGTTTTATGGGTCCACTGGCATCAGCGAGGACCCATGGTGCATCACACAAGGTGCACAGCAGCAAGGGCAAGGGCCACGTGCTGGAGACCACACACTTTTATCATGCACGTCCTGCTCTCATGAGAACTGACTCACTCTTGTGAGTCCCACCAGCTCCGTGAAACCAGAGTTGATCCTCTCGTGGAGGTAAAGCGCATGGCTGTGGCACCTCTCCCAGGTTCTATCACTTCACCCACCGCCCCTGCCCCAGGGGAGGGGGCTCCAGCACAGAACCTCTGGGGAATAAGCCATGCCCAAGCCACAGCATCTCCCTGCTGCACACACGCACACACAGGCACACACGCACATAGCACCTCCCCTCCACACACGCATATACATGGTATCTCCCCTCCACGTGCACACGTGCATGTGCACACTTTGCTCTGAGGCCCTTGGGCTCTGTGCCCAGCAGCTCATGCCCTCTGCTCCGCTGCCACAGGACAGGGCTTTTGTGCATCATCAGACTGTCACTCTGATCCCGGACGGTTGAGACCGAAGGGAGCTGAGCCATCTGAGGGCACCTTGGGCCCTCAGCCCAGCTCCAGCATAAACTGTGTCTGGACCCCTTCTAGCCAGGGAGTGGGCGCCCTCACTCTGGCCATGTGGGAACAGTTAGGCACATCCAGAGGAAATGGGTAACCTGAAAACCCAACTCCCCCACGCAGGTCAGGCTGACACCAGGCAGGAATGACAAAGAAAGTCTAAACTGCAGACCCCGAGCCTGTGGCCTGCGACCACGGCCTAAGGCCTAGACCCGCAGCCTGGACGGTGGTCTCAGGCTCAGCCATGGACAGGGCCACCTCCCCACCGTGGCCCACAACCAGCCCCGCCAGCACACACTCCAGCCTCACCCTGATCTGACCGACTGGCCTCACCCAGACTTTTTGAAGGCCAGTGGTTTCTGGGCTTCTTCTGAGTTTGAAATTCCTTTCCTGTGTTCTCAGTTCCAACTTCTCATTAAAGATAGGTGGACTAGGGCTGCGAGATGGAGGGAGGATTCAACGGAAGACGCCAAAACACCAGCAAAAGTCAGAAAGTAAGGTCAGGCCAACGGGGCCACAGGGGAAGGGCTGCCCTGCTCAGGAAGATAAGAGCCCTGTGGAATTTGGGGTCAGAGACTCAGCCACAGGCACCAGGCCAGGTCCATGGTGCAGGCCCCTCCTCGCACTGCCTGAGTCACCCAGAACCTTCCAGCAGAGGCCAGCCCATGAGTACCAAGCCTGAAGCACGACACGGCCAGGCCGTAAGCTGCCTGAGACACAGGCACTTCTAAGCCCATCCAAAGCTGGGAGACAGGAGAGGCCAAAGGCCCAGGCTTGAAAGGGGCTAGGCTGGGGTGGGGGAATGAGCCCAGGTCTGAGGGCTGGGCCTGCCCAGTTTTCACTCTTGCCGGCCGTGGCTGTCATACATGTGCACACACACAGAGAGCCCAAGGTTGGGGGAGGCAGGAGGCGCTAAGACCAAGCAGGCTGTGCCCAGCAGCCCCACTGCTGGCAACCACAGAAGACGACAATTCATTACCAGGCAAGTGGGGCCCCAGAAGTATCGATTGGCCGCACAGCACGCTGGGCTTCCTGACAGAACAATTCCTTTGCAAAGTTATCTGACACGGCCTCTTGAAATTAGAATGGGACCCTGCCAGGCTGTACCCAATTGATCTGTCAGCTGGGAGACCTAAATTAATGAGCCAGGGCCGCTCTGCAGGAGGGTGCGGCAGTAAATCCAGGTACAGGGCTCTGGAGCGCTCACTCCTATGAGCAAGGCCCCCAGGCCACCTGCTGGCTGTTGCCACCCTCAGCAGCCTGTAGCAGCCAGAAACGCAGGGCGCGAGGCCGAGGGCTGAGCTCACAGCTTGGGTAAAGTGGCCTCGCCCACAAAGATAGGCCCTGGGAACAGTGGCCTTTGCAGGACCACAACAGACCCTGGCCTGGGCCTTGCTGTTGTCTGGAACCAGAGACTGCAGGGAGGTTTGGGCCACCACGGCGAGGACACAGGGAGAAGCCAGTCACCCTGGTCACTTGCAGTTCCTTTCATGCTCCTGGGCCCAAAGCACACATTCATGTAAAATTAAAAAAAGAAAAAACCCCACAAATGTACAGAGGCTACTCAGGCAGCTGGCAGCACCCCAGAGTCTCTCTGGGGCTCATCCCACAGGGAATCTAGAAAGAGGACTCGGCTGCACCATCACGGGGCAGCACAGAGGCAGCAGGAGGGGTGTGGGGTGCAGACCTGGGGTGGGCTGGCCCTGCTCCCCCAGTGTGTTGGCCCTCCAAAGAAACAACCTTTGCTTCTTTCATGAGGGCCCCAGGTCTGCACACACTGGGTGCCAAAGCTGTTTCCGGCCTGTGTGCACTCAAGAGTGGGGGGCACCAGCCCCAAGCCCCAGCACCCCACTATGCCACGCAGTTGGCCGGGCTGCACTCTACCTATTATCAGGCCTGCAGAGAGGTGTCTCTGTCCCCCAGGAGGTCCCCCTGGGAATCAGGGACCAGTGTTTCCCACACAGCCCAACAGCTGCAGCAGCCTTACCTGTGTCCGGGGCCTCGGGCGTGGGCGGCCGCCGATACACCAGGTGCACACGGCCCTGCTCGGCCTCTTGCGCTGCCTGGCCCTGCTCCAGGGGCTCGATGAAGAACTCCTCCTCCTCCATCCGGATCAGACCAGCCTGCGGGGGCAAAGTGGAGAGGTTCACACTCCCGGCACACAGCAGACTGCCGAAGGGGGTGGTGGGGAGCCAGAGGGGGGCAGTGCTTTCCCCTGGAGTCCTGCCCAGCTCCGCTGGCCTTGTCTGCGGTCCTGGTGAGCTGGAGGGCATGGGCAGGTGTCCCTCCTCTGCTCAGACGCCACTTCCAGAGGCCAGGCCACTGTCACCCCAACCTGCACCCCAACCGTCCTTCCAGAAACACCACTGCACTCGCGACACCAACATGTCAAGGGCAGCCTGAGGGGACTCTGGGGCAGCCGCAGGCCTGTCCATGGCCCTGGCATGACATCAAGCATGATCATATACTTGCCAAGGGCCATCCCAACCCCAGCGCCCAACATTCAAGACAAAGGTAGAAAACATCAGCAAAGAGCCAAAGCCAGACACAAACACATTCAAGTCAGGCCAAACAAGGCTTATAAAACTGAACCCAATGCTCAAAATGAAGAAATGTCCTCTTTTAAAAAGGCAAGTCCAATGCAGGCTCTGATCAAAGAAAGCAGCACCCTGCCGGCGTGGACACCTTGGACAGACATGGACATGTAACTGGCCATGGTCCCACTGCACCCCATTGCCTGTCTCAGCCCCTGCCCCCCGTTTCCCGGGCACAAGACCAGACTCTACAGGCAAGCATCCTGCTGCCGCTCTGAAGACCAGAACGGCCCTTCCTGTTACTCTCTGGATCAGGCAGCCTTGTGCTACAGCATTCAAGGCGTAGCTGTCCCCAGTCTCCCAGCCCTGACGCAAGTCACAGGCACGCAGCTGACCTGTGTGCCCTTGGCATGGGCACCTCCACCCCACCTCTCACCCTGGCCAGCTTGCAAACCCCTATCCTCCCTTCAGCGACTGCCCCGGTCCTCTCAACTGTCCCCTCCACTGTGAGCACAGGGCACCACTCCCCTGGACCATCCCCATCCCTCAGTCCACCGCCCCACAGCGCCCTCTCCTGCTTCGGTTTTTGGTGCACTGTCTGTAACCCAAAGGTCTCCTGCTGGGGGCTCACACAGAGTCCGGTCTGAAGGTGCATCTCCGTCATGTCATTATACCCACTGCGGGATTTTAAATGCTCAGACTCAGACGTAAGAACCAGAAAGCCCAGGAATTTAGTGCAGTGGCACAGCACCTGCCTGGCAGGCAGGAGGTCCTGAGTTCAATTCCCAACACAAAAAAGAAAAAAAATGAGAAGATTCCACATCAAGGACTGAGTCCCAGATTCTCTCAGAAAGTGGGACACCTGGCTTGGCTGGCACCGGCTGAGGTTCCCCATTTGGTTTGGGGTATGCACTCAGCATGCAGCCCCGGGTCACCATCCAGATGTTAGGAAACCACACCCCCAAAACAACCCACATGGCCTTTGCCACACCATCATCTCAGCCACAAGAAGGACAGTGTGGAGGACAGGCTGCCCTCTCCTCCCTGACCTGGGAGCCCTCAGGGACAGAGGGGAGGAGATGCTGCTGTGCTGACCTCTGCTTGAGAGGTGAGCCTAGCATGGGTGCCATTCACTGACACACTCAGCCATGGGTACTTCGGGGTGGGCCTGGTGCCAGGCAGCAATGTGGACGGCCCACCAGGAAGAGGTGCTGCGGCCAGCAGCATGGAATGGTGGAGATGCAGAGGGACACAGGGCAGACTCAGGAACAGGGAAGTTGGTGGAGGATGCTGGTGTCTGCCTAGCCCTTTGCACTGGCCAGATGAGCGGCCGGGGGAGCTGGTGCTCCAGGCAGAGGGAACCGCAGCTATGAAGGCCCACAGGTCAGGCCCCAGCCGAAAAGAAGAGCGGAACCACTCTGAGATGGTGCCTGAGCACTGAGGGCCAGGTGAGGAGTGGCAGCACACTGGACAGTGGGTGTCCAGGGTGAAGACATGGGCAGGAGGCAGGGCCCGGGGCAGGACACACCTCAGGGTAGCTCTCCTGAGGGGGGCGACAGCTGGGTCCAGAGCTACAGAACAGGTGCCCTGGAGGCCCAGGTGGGGCCATGCGAGGGAACCAGGAAGTAGAACTCAGATCAGGACTTGGGGCACAGCTGACTCAGGGCTTCTGGGTCTGTGGCTGGCTGAAGAAACAGCCCCCCAGATTCTCCAGGTCCACATTGCTGCCCCACGCACAGCAGTATATATGATAAACAAGGACTTCGCAGATGTGGCCGTGTCAAAGGCTCCACAGCTAACTGTCCTGAAGACCAGGGTGGGCCCTGGATGCGACACATGGTGGAGGCAATGTGATCACAGAGACAGAGACTGGAATGATGCAGCCACAAGCCAAGGGACACTGGCAGCCACAGAAGCTGGAACAAGCCAGCAAAAGGCTTCTCCCCAGGAGCTCCCGAGGAATTGGCCCTGAAAACGCCTTGATTTCGGCCAGGTCATGCTGATTTCAGACTTGAGAGAATGAATGTCTGTCCTTTTAAGCAATTTGTTACAACAGCCACAGGAAACAAATACAGGTTCCCCAGCAGGGAGCAGGAGGAGGGGGAAGCCATTCGGTCACGGGAGACACAGGAAGAGCAGGAGGAGGGGAACCCATGATATGCAGGTCACACGGCAGGGAGGAGGCCTGGAAGGGCAGCAGGGACAAGCAGAATGAGGCCACTGATGCTGTGAGAGGACAGGGGAGCCCTGGTGGGAACCCCAAGGTCCCACATCTGACTCATCGCTGGCTCCAGGGTGCTGCCAGCCCTGGCTTGGTCAGCAAATGCTTGCAGTCTGAGTGCTGGGCTGGCCCAAGAACTCAGGGATGCATCCTCCGAGAGACACGTGATGGGAAGGGCCAGGAGTGGTCCCGGTCCCCTGCATGTCAACAAGACATGCAGCACACTATCACGGATATTCCCTGCGTGAGCGGCTTTAGGGAAGACCGATGTCTCCAACTCACTTACTAATAGAACTCAAGGAAGTGGGGGAATGAACTCGGCCAGATAGCAGCGAGTGAGGTCCAAGAGCCCAGGCTCCCAGCATCCTTTCTGGCCAGTGGGTGACCTCAGCCTAAGTCCTGTGCCTGAAAGTGGAGACGGCGGTCCCCTCCACCCCCAACACGTCACTGCTGCCACACTCACACCTCGGGCACACTCGGAGCCAGGGCACGCCTTGTGGGTAAGTCTCAGCTCACCTGACCCGACCTAGCCCGCTGCTTTCCCAATGAGGAAATTGAGGCCCAGTGAGGGAGGACGCTTGCCCAGGGTCTCTGGGATGGGCCCAGGCCAGACTGGACCTTCTAGTAAAAAAGGGATGGACTCTACCTCAGGGCAGCTCCTCTTCTGGAAGACCCCAGCATAGCAGGGCAGATTGCTCTGGTGACACATGCCCCAGGCCCAAGTGACCTTGGCGTGCGTGACCCTGGCGGGACCCCAGGGAAGGTGACCAGCTGACAGGGGAACTGGGTCTGCTGATGCTGCCGTGCTCAGGAAGCCAGGCAGAGGCAATGCTGCCACGGGGGATCTCTCGGGTGGCCCCTTGAGGCAGCTCTGAGGCAGGTAAGTCAGGTTTTCGCACACCAGAGGCCTCTAGGTGGCGGCGTCCTCAGATGAGAGTTTTGACATAGTCCTTGCCAGAATTGACCCTGGGAAACCCACACACGTCCTTCACGCTGATGATCCGGGGCCTGGCTAAGGTGAGGCCAGTGGATGGCCACCCCAAATCAACATGACCATCACCTAGGCAAATGCCTGGACATCTGAGGGCCAGCAGTGAGCATCCCCAAGACCAACAAGTGACCGCCACGACCAGCGAGTGGCCACTGCCCCAGCCAACAGGTGACCAAGCTGAAACCATCGCTAATCACCAACTTCCCCCACAGGCCACCAGTCAGGAGAGCGCGGGGTGGGACTCTCCACAAAATGGGGCTCATTAATAATGCGCACTCCAGGGGAACTCGCAAAGAACAGCAGAAGAAAACTGACAGGAAAACAAGGCACAAAACACGAGCTACGTTTCGCTGTTTCTCCCAGGACTTTGATTTCCCTGCTGCCAGTGGCGAGTGCCTCTGTTTTTACATGCAATCTTTATTAATAAGAATCAGTGTCTGCTCCCAACCTGACAACAAGGGGCACTCGGCCGGGAGCCTACTGCAGCTGTCTGTCCCTCCCCAGGTCCCCCATGTCCGTCTGGCCTGTGTCTCACACAGGGCGTGGTATTCTGCAAATCCGTGACTGCTGTGCCCACCTGTCTCCCCTCAGGATGGAGAGATGCTCCCAGGAGGGCTCGGGCCACACCACACGCGCATGCAGGAGCCCAGAGCCAGGCGGTCCCGCCAGCAGCGCTGAGGTCTGAGTGACTTGTGAAATGGCCCCCCACCTCCTTCTCCTGTGCCTGCTCTTTGCTGCTTGATTTATGATGAAACAGTTACTAGAAATGGAAATTAAAAGTTAAAAATTTATAAGGATCCACAGGACAAACAGCTGTACGCTGTCCCTCTGCATTTTAAAGCATTCAGGACACGGACGCCTCGTAGTTGGGTCCCGGGAAACAGAAGTCAGTGTTCTCCTCCTCCGTCTGCACAGCCTCCGGAGCTGGGCCTGTCACTCAGCCTTGTCGTCTGCGCAGTCTCTGGCATGAAGACCGGCAGGTGTTTGTCACAGCTACCGTAGGAACAAGGGTAACAAAAGCCAGGCATGTGACACATTCGGGATCCCACCGCTCAGAAGGCAGGAAGATCACAAGTTCAGCCTGGACAACCTAGCAAGACCCTAGACAATAAAAAAGGGCCGAGCGTAGCTCAGTGGCAGTGGCCCCAGCAGAGGGAAAAAGTGAGGCGAAGGCTGACCCAGACAGATGGAACCAGACTTCCACAAAGGGCGGGCAGCGTGTGTCGGTGTGTACACACCTGGCTTGCACGTCCATGGGCTGGCCTGAAATGCCGGCCCTGCTAAGATTCCCGGCCCCAGAACTACGCACCCAGGGAGAGCCATGTCCCTTCTCTCCCCTCAGACAATGACCTGGGAGACAGCAGGACGAGGGGCAGGGGCCACCAGCCTCCCCCCAGAGACGGCCCGTCTCACAGTGGCCCCACCAGGAGTGCTGTACAAGTGACACAGCCCGCCTGGGGACACTGTCAGTGACTGGGAACAGCAGGGCCACTCAGGGGCTTCCCAGGAAGGGAAGCAGCCGGGGCAGTGAGGTCGCACCACAGCTGAACAAGCACCGTGGCAGCGTGGCTCTTCCCCAGTGCCGCACCCCAGAGGATGTCCGAGTACAGATTTCCACTGTGCAAAGAGTGGCGCCGTCTCCGGAGCAGCCAGCCACCAGCAGGCCAGTGTAGCCCTCAGTCTTGTCCCTGCATCTGGGCCGCTCTGGTTCTGCACCTTCCAGAGCGCCCCCTTCTGGAAGGGCCTGATGGTGCCTTGCAGCAGAGCCCTACCTGCCTGGCCCTCTTGGCATCTGGGGTGGACACAAGTCCAGCTCGTCAAGTGCCAGCTGCTCCCCTCCGTCCCCTCTAGCAGGGCTGTCCTCTGGCCAGAGCTGGGGCCTCCAGGGTTGCCTTAAGTGTGGTGACCATGGACAGGGCTGTCCCTGAGCTCCATGGTACCCCAAAGTCTCTGCCTGTCAGGCCTTGCCCCTGCCTGGGCCTACTTTCAGGCCCTGCGAATCCCTGATTCCCAAATGTCCCTCTTTTAGCCTAAACCAGCCAGAGTCAGTTTCTGAACCTGATGCTCCACAGTCACATGTACCCAGGGCCAGCTCCAGAGACCAGCTGGCGGTCAGGCTGGACTCCGCTCTGACAGGCAGGCTGGAAGGACAGAGAACAGTGGACAGGAGGTGGGTGCCCTGGCTTCAACTCCTGCTCATGGGCCCCTCCTGTCCCCGCCACAACCCTCCTGCCCCTTCTGCAGAATGAGGAGTGGGGCTGGGCAACCTCTGAATTGGGTGCACCCTCCTTGCCGTCTTCATAATCCCAATGGCGCATGGGAAGCTCTGAGAGAGTGGGAAACACGCAGACCCGAAACCCAAGCCTACTCCTCCCTGATCGCCGCCTCTGTCTGCAGGACAAAGGCCGAGAGAGGCCTCCTCCCTGGCTTCTAGCTCCCTCTGTGCCTCAGTGCTGCCCACTCCCCCTCCCGGGAACATCCACACCCCTGCTCTTCCTTCCCAAGGGAGCTGGGGTCATGCAGGGGCCCAAGGCCTTGATGCCACCCAGGGGCCAGGCGTTATGCAGGGGTTTTCAAACATGGTGGAGACACGAGCTCCCTAATGCTCTACACAGCAGATGCCCCATGGGCGGAGAGCACTTGGGCTCAAAACAGTAAGGTCACTGGCACAGGGTGGGGGCTCTCAGGGGCCCTGTCAGCCCACGCCCGCCTAGCAAACCACTGAGGGAGGCCACAAGGGTCACCAGGTCCAGCACTCTCTTCAACACCAGTCTGATTTCTGCCTCAGCCCAATTTTATTAAATTTCAACCAAATACTTGGTCTGTTAAGACTGCACATGAATCTTGATCCCTTCTGGTTATAAAAAAGATTGGGAAGCATTAGAGCTGTTAAAGATCTATCAGCCCAAATGAGGCTCCACTTAGCATAAGAGAGAATTTAAAACGTAACTGAAAGGAGAAGAGTTTTTCCCACTACAAGATTCATTTTTAGAATATGTACCAGCTTTATGGAGCCGTAACTCACATGCTACACAATCCACTCATTTATGAGGTACATGGAAAGTGTACAATTCAAGCACCGTCAATCTTAGAACACATCACTATCCCCCCAAAAGACACCCCATCCACCTTAGCAGTCATTTCCCCACACACCCCTCACACACACTTCTCTCCCTCGTCACCTCCTGGTAACCATGAATCCACTTCTGTCTCTGTGGCCTGCCTGTCCCGGGCACGGTGACCGTTTCTTCCAAGGCTGCACCATTTCACATTTCCACTGGCCATGCAAGAGGCTTCCAATTCCTCCTCCTCCTCCTCAACAATGCTGATATTACCTCCCTTTTTTACTCTGCAACCCTAGCAGAGGCGATATAGTATCTCATGATGTTTTTATTTGCATTTCTTCATGTGGTTTTTTTGGCCACCTGTTTATCTTCTTTGGAAAAATATCTATGGGTAGTATCCCTTGTCCATTTTAAATGAAGCAGTTTTCCTTTCATTGAGCTGGCACTGTTTTGTATATTCTAGACATAAGCCCCTTGGTACATACAGGATTCACAAACATCTTCCTCATTCTGTGGACTGTTTTCCCCTTTCTTGATGATGTCCTCTGAAATCATAAAAGATCTTCTTTATCTGTTTTTTTCTTTTATCCCTTGTGCTTCTGATGCCATATCTAGGACTCTGATTAACCCAAAGTAACAGAGATTTTTATAAAATACTTCAGCTCTTCTGCTGTGTGTATGGTGGAAGGAAGAGGGCCAATCCTTTTGCAGGTACCAATGTACAAACACCACTGGTGAAAAAACTGCCTTTCCTCCCACTGAATTATCTTAACATTTTTGTCAAAAGTCAAATGTGAAAAGATATATTTCACAGTTCTATTCCACTGGTCCTTGTCTATCCTTCTGCCAGTACCACACCATCTTGGTCACCATAGCTTTGTAGTATGTTTTAAAACCACAAAGCAAGAGTCCTCCAACTTTGCCCCTCTTTCTCAAGATTGTTTTGGGTCTTCTGGACCCTTTGTATTTCCCTATGAATTTTGGGATCAATTTGTCAGTGTCTGCCAAGAAGCCAGCTTGAATTCTGAAGGGATTCAATGCCTGCTGGTCTGTGTGTAGTACCACAGTAGTGCACCTGTGAGGCCAGCCCTTGGGTCTAGAGGAAAACACTGCGTCAGAAAATAAATACAGCTCAAGACAGGACTAATCTCTGCCAGCTGACCAGCCATGCCACTCTGAGCATGAGTCTCAGGAAATGGGGTGTGCAGAAGGACTGGGTCTTGTGTTGCTGCCAAGTCCCCCGGGCACCTCGGTATCGCCTCACGGGGCAACCCCGTGGTCCCTCAGCTGCCATTCTGTGCAGCTCAGACTTGATTTCAGAACGGAGTTGACTCTGCCATGGTTGGAAACCACAGCTTTAGAGCACCTGATCAATCTTAGCCTTCGTTCTATCGTGACAATCAGGACCTCCAACCAAGAATCACTTAACATTTATCTCTGGAAAGGAAAGCTACAGAATGTAAACTGTGCAATTCATTTACTAAATTAAGGTGAACAATCCCACAAAAGAAAGGTAGAGGAAGGCAGAAAGTTACAGTTGAATTGTGTTGACTTCCTAATCTTCCATGAATAGATTAAAGCCAATCAATATAACTTTAAGGATAGTTAAAGTTAGAAAAGCCACAAGTAAAACTAATACATACTTCCAGATTACTGAAGACAGACTACACAGAAAAATGGCACCAAATAGAAATCCCACATGCAAGGGAATCCTAAACTAATGACAAAGCAAGAGCAAATACACCCGCTATCACAATAAATGTAAATGGTCAGGGTATTTCTAACACTCCATGTGCTGAAAAAACTTCTACTAAATTTATAAGTTCCACCAGGCCCAAGGGTTTTGCAGATTTCTCACTACTATGAAACAAACATGCCTGTGATGGACCGGCTCCAGCACGAGCCCCAGGGGTAAAGTCTAATCTCCCCGGGCCTAACATCAGTGGAGCCCTCCAAGGCCCCCTGCTTAGATCCGGCACTGACTGCACCCCCGGGCCTGGGACCCCTCTGACCCTCTATGGTTTCATAAAACGAGGTTTCATCTAACATTGGGGAATGAGGTTTATAGTAAGATTTACACAGCTGTGGAGGGCTGAACGAGCTCCTGCACTGGACACTAGGTCCAGGGCCTGGGAAAATAGCCCGTTATCACCATCACTGTTATTGTGATGCCACGTGAGTTGCCTGGAAACGCGTAACAGAGTCAGTGATGTGGTTTGGGTGAGTTTCACAATTCTCTGTATGCTGTGAGATTTTTACAAGGATATGCATTGACACATTTTGTTTGGAGAAAGGAGCAGAGGACAAAGGGGGCGGGCCAGGCAGGGACAGGAAGAGAAGAGAAAAACTGGGGTAAGTAAAGGCTGACAAGGCCCCACCCAGGCTCCGAGTGGGGCTGGCGAGGCGGGTCTCCCACTAAGTCAGGCGACACTCAAGTGGCCCCCATAGGCATGGCCTGGCCAGCCTGTGACAGGCCAGTGTCCAGCACTGGGCCTCTGTAGCCAGCTCTCCCACCCAAGGATCCTGTGCTCACCAGCACGGGGAGATCTGCAGGAAATGGAGCTGGCTGGCCACCCCCAGCCAGGACAGAGGGGTCAGTGGGTCAGGCTCAGACCCTGGAATCAAGACCGGCCTGCCCATCCATCACCAGAGCTGACACGCACCCCTGCCAGATGCTCCAGCTGACGTCCCCCAGGTCTCGCTCGGCATGAGGACCACGTCAGGGAATGTCCCCAGCCACATGTTAACACATCAATAACGGGGCGCCCGCCACTAAAGAAGAAAAATGACTCCCATGTAGGAGCATTCGCCAAGCTATAGAGAGCAGGGTCTCTCTTTCTGAGCTACCATATCTCACCAGCTGGACCACAGCAGACCACAGCCTAGGAAAGGGGGGTGGAAGAGGGCTCAGAGAATGAGGTCCAATCCCTCATCCCTACTAGGCTGGCTCCTTGTCCTGGGGCAGCCCACACCCACTGAAATCTAGCACCTCGGTATGCTGTCCCCAGCTAGCCTCTGTCCCTCTGCCCTGCCCCTCTGCCATCAGACCCCAGAGGCCAGCAGGTCTGAGCTCATGGCACCAGCCTGCTAAGTTAGGTCCTGCATATTCTGGTAAGGGGCTGAGGGTGGCAGAGGCCCTTGTCTGTTCCCTAGATGTGTGGGTTTATTTGGAGGGGTACCAAGGAAGATGTAGAGGAGGCCAATCACCCCCAAAGCCAACTTCACTGGTGGCAGGGGAACAGGCCAAGGCACATGGGCCACCTACATCACAGGCCCCCAAGCCCCACAGCTGTCACCACCCTCACCGTCCAGGACCCCCTGGAGCCCCACTGTGGGGAGCAGGTGAAACCTGCCTGGCCACGAGGCCCAGTTCCAGTACCCACTCTAGTGCCTGTGTATTGGGTACTAGGGCTGCTGTAACCAAGTACCACAGGCTGAGCTCAGCCAACAGCAGCGGTCACTTGAGGTCCTGGAGGCTGGAACTCACCCTTCCTTCCAACCCAGCAGTTTTGCCCCAAACCTGCATTTGAGGCCAGATGCGGGCCAGCAGCCTCCATCCTGTACAGAGCCTGGCAAAGGCTTCTGAAGCAGCCAGGGCTCCTGCCAAGGGGCTCTCCGTGTGCTCATAGCACCCCAGGATTTTCTGGGTGAGCCCGTGGCTGCAGGAAGACAGGATTTGCAACTCTAAAGAGAAGCCTGTGACCCGGGGCAGTGATGCTCCGTGAGAGGTTCTGAGAGACTCAGTGCCCTGCTCTCCCCAACACACGCTGCCCCTGCAAGGGCCCTCTGGATGGTTGGGGACAAGTGCTGACCCAGGGTCCAGCGTTCAGCTGACAATGAATCTGTGTTTGGAGGGCAGAAGACCTGCAGCCTCGCCTCAACCTGGACTTTTTTAATGCATGCGTGGTCAAAGCCTAGCCAGGGCAGGGAGCAGGGTGGACACGGCACCCGGGCAGTGCGCCCCACAGAGGGGAGAGCAGACCCCTAAATTCTGGCGGGGAACAGTCTGCTGCTCTGGGCAGGGCGGGCTCAGCTATTCCTCCATGTAGGCCTCCCTGGAGGTGATGGTGACTCTTGGAGGGCAGTGCCTCCATGCCCACGTCACAGGGGTGCCCAGGCCTGGAAGTTTCCTCAGACAAAGGAGTGTGGCTTTCACCTGCTCCTGGGGACTGTGGCCGCCCTGAGTCTCGGGGCCACAGGCGCCCTGCAGGCTGCTGGGCCTTGCACACAACAGCCTGACTTTGGTTTCCTCCAGGTCTGGCTTCTTTCCCTGTTCCCATCTCTGGGCCCACTGAGGTATCCAGGGCAGGCTGACCGCCGACCGTCCTCTGCCCGCCTGCCCAGCTGCCACTCCTGGGTGGACAGCCCTGCCAGGGCCCAAGGCTGTCTGCTGCCCCTTCCCGTCCAGATTTCCCAAAACAAAAACCAGGCCACACCATCTGATGAAGGATTTCGTCTGGTTTATTCTGGGAAGAAATGAGTCTCTCAGGGCCAGGTGGCCTGGGCCAGGGCCAGGCTGCCCTGCAGGCCATTATGCACTGTCCATCATATGTCCTCCTGGGCCAGCGGGCCATGGCCCCGTCATCAGCAAGTCCTCCCTGTGACATTGGGAGCTTTCTTCACTCCCAAGTGAGGATGGCAGCCCACGTGGCCCTGGCCCTCCTCAGGTCATCAGAGACCAGCCAGGGACCTTGAATGACCACAGCGCTGCACCTGCACAAAGGTGGGCTCAGTGTCCCCCACCACCACCACTGGGCACCCACTGGGTCAGGTGCCACACAGGGACCTGGCATCCTGGGAGGGCACGGCAGGTCCAGGGAATGAAGGGCAGTATCAGGGAGACAACCAGGGGCCTCACCCGCTCTAAGCCTGGTCCCAGGCACAGCATGGCACATGGACACAACTCAGTCCCACCAAGCAGCAATGCCCAGCTTGGACCCTCATGGCCTCCACTGGACGCCACACGGGGGAGCAGCTCCAAGCCAGGGCAGACCAAGTGCACCCAGGCCAGTGGCGGCCACACTGCTCAGCCCCTTCTGGAGGGCCTGGCTCGCCCCAGTGCACCCAGGTTAGACACACAACCCTTGAAGCCACAGGAAGCCACTCCCCAGCTGCAGAGAGGACACACTGTCCAACTGGAAGGGCAACAGGTTATAACCCATGGGATTAAATAAACACCCATGAGTTTACAGTGGTATAAACAAGTGAGCAATAAATAAACAAATACAAGAGAAGCTGGAGAAACACCGCAAATAGCGTGGCAAGAACGGGGGTGGACACGTCTCATCCGGGTGCCACAGTGAGTGGGCAAAGGTGCCATGAGAGGCAAATGCCTGTGTCGCCCAGAGTAGCACCCCAGAGGAGGCAGGTCAGTCACAAAGAAAAACATTCAAGACCCCCCCCAGTCCAGGGTTTCCCTTTCTGGGGTGTCAGTTACCTACATCAACAAGAAGGATGAATATGCAGAGACAGTGACCCTACATCGTGTCATTTTTTTACAGTAATTATTGTAATTTTTCTATTTTATTATTAATTACCATTAACCTCTTACTGTGCCTCATCTGCAAACTGGACTTCATCATAGATGCCTCATGCGCGCGCACACACACACCCACACACACACGCTGCACACTAGCTGCAGACCTCGGCCTTGGGGCTAGGGTCCTGTCCCTCACAGATGAGTGGGGACTGCTGGTAACGTTACAGAAAAGAATCCCAGAAAATAGCACCTTAACCAGGTGGAGAAGACCATCAGCAACAAGTCGAGATAATGGGACACCCAACTGTCCCTACCCAGGGGAGGCATCTCGTCCATCGGGTTCCTGCCAAAAATGCATAAGCTCGGCCTGACCCAAGGGAACATGAGACCCACGCAGAGGCACAGTTTGCACATGAGCTGACCAGTGTCCTTGGAGGTGACCAGGGATGACAGCCCAGACAGGAGGGAACAAGAGACACCACAACCCAAGGCCCTGTGTGGGATCTCGCGGGGAGTCCTGGTCGGCAAACTGACAGGAGCTGGTGTCCTGGAGACAGAGTCCGGTGCTGTGACTTCACAAGTTTGCAGGTTCAGCCCTTATTGCATGAAGATGTAAGATGTTAACGCCAGGAGAAGCAGGGTGAAGGGCACGCAAGAAATCTACGCTGTTTTTTGCAACTTCTTTGTTGTTGGTACTTTCTCAAAATAATGTAGAACTACAGTTACAACAAATAAAAAGTTTTAATCCACAAACAAAATTGCACTCCCAGCCATTCTCAGTCCCTTGACCAGCTCACTGGTGCGGGCTGCCTCTCCCTAGAACAGGGGCATCCAGTTGCATTCCTGGGGTCCTGTGACACTGAAGGAGGTGGGGAGTCCCAGGGGAAACAGCCAGAGGGCAAAAGCCCCAGGGAGGGGCCTGGCGCATTCCAGGAGCACAACAGGACAGCGTTTCCTTGGTCTGTTCTCTATCAGATTGCAGAAACCACTGGGTAATTTAGGAAGAACAGAGGCTCTGGCTCATAGTTCTGGGGGTGGGCAAGTCTAAGAATGCGTCCCTGGCATCTGCTCCCTCCATGTCTCTCAAAAGGACGCTGCACCCTGCTGCTCCATGCCCCAGTGAAGGGCATTCCTGTGTAACCACAAGCTCGTGCCACTTCGGGGCTCTCTTCTTCTTTTTATAAAGCCACTAGTGCCATCACATCCCCCCACCCCGTGATCTCATCTAAAGGCCCCACGATCCCCCAAATCCCCACATCCAGATACTGTCAACAGATGACTATGGAGATTATGCTTCCAATGCACAAACTTCTTGGGGACACATCCAAAGCCTAGCAACGCCGCAGACACAGCAGCGCTCTTCCGCAGAGGGCCACCTGGACTGCCCCCACACAGCCTGCCACCCGCTCCTCCACACTGGGCCACCAGTGCCCCAGGACCTCTGGGACTTGTGCCTATGAGGTGGTCCCTCATAGGTGGGGTGCTCCATCAGCCAGCAGGCGCTTCCTCCAGTCATGGGGGGCAATGGCCCCCGAAGCTGATGACATACACTACACACAGTGTGTCTGGTTCTGGGCTGCTGCTGCCTGAGCCCTAAACTCTGAGTACACAGGGGTGCTACACACGAGGGCGCCAGCTCCCTTCATGTGTGCTCAGTATCACCTCCGGGTCCAGCATCCAGACGTGGGGCAACAGCTCCCAGTGTCCTCTGCAACGTGTGTGCCCTGACCTGGACCCAGGGTGGTAGCCTCGGACCCTTCAAGGTCATTGCAGAGCAGCCCCAGCTCCTGGGAGCACTTGCAGGACACTAGGGGAAGGTCAGAGGGTCTCCAGAGGGTGGGTGCTCTTCCACTCACCGGCTGGTGGCCATGGCTAGGTGCCTACACACTGGTTGAGGACATGTGGGGGGGGGCATAGGTGACAGTCTACACATTGAAGCCTCAGCCCAAAGATGTGTGCTCTTCCCTTACAAACCATAAAGTTCCAAACAGCGAATCTGATGTGAACAGGAAATGAGCAGTGGCCCGCATTTTCAGGCAGGGACAAACTTTCAAAAGTCACAGGCGGCAGTGGGCGGGGGGGAGGTTGTGCATGATGCCAAGATGGGAGAGGTGCTGCACCCGGAGTTAGCACAGGTTCCAGAAGGCGGCAGCACACAAGAGCTTCAGGATCTCAAGACAATACCTTCCAAAGCGCCTGAGCGGGGACACACACACACACCACGGCTGTCTCCTCCCACAAGAGGAGACGTAAATACGCAACAGCCAGGAGCAGGGCACTGGACAGTGAGCCCTCCCTCGTCTCCCTGGACCTGCACACAGCCCAGGACTTTCACACACACAGACCGGACAGTGAACAAAGGCCTTCCGTCCCGCTCCTCTACCTCCATCAAGCCTACCAGACCCCACACACACTGGATTCTCTACGCAGACATGAGTCCTGAGAAACGATACATTCTCAGGGTCCCTGCACCCCCTAAGGAGGCCTTGTGTCTGGGAAAGTCCACAAAGTCTCGATAAGGAGCACAGGGGACAGGTGAGAGTCAGCTTACTGAGAGCTTTCCTTTCTCCTTGAGATGTGTATCTAAGAACTACAATGTGACCCGTGCCAGTCCAGGCCTCTACCCCAAGGCCCGGCCACTGCCCAGGCCACTTCCTGAAGATCCAGTGGAGACCCTCAAAGGCACCCCATTTCCCAGCTTCCATCTCCAGGCCCTGATGGCTTAGCTGATTCTCAGGATCGGTTTCTGTTGGCCCTATTGAATGAGAGCCCCTCTTACGTTCCTGGAGGAAGCCAGGTACTCGGCTATGCCTGCCAGGTCCCAGGCGAAAGAGAACTGTCCCCTCTGAGTCCTAGGCCTCGTGACCTCACCCAGGAGACAGCTGCAGTGCTACTAGCCTGGAGCCTCCCCTGCCCTTCGCAGGGAGGACAGTCTGGCCCCACTTTCTCTGTGCTCCTGACATAACGGGCCCATCATGGTGTTGCTTTGTCCCACAAGACTCACACTTGCTTAGAAAGTGCTAAACTTCCCCCGAGAGGCAGAGGCACCTCTAGGGTGTTGCTCAAAGTCAGTCAAACTGGTGAGCTGATTTGCACATGCGGAGCCTCATTCTTGCAGGCTTTGTTTACAGATCAGAAGTGAGACTTGGACTGAAAGCTAACATCCAGATATGGAGAGTATTCTCCCTTTGAACTGCACTGACCCAGCACCGGGACTCGCGCAGACCTGGACCCTTACTTTCCCTTCTCCGTGGGCTGCATGTGCTGACGCTGGCGATCTTGAGCATGTCCAGCTGGCCAACAACGTTTAAAGAACACCCTTTCCTTGGCTAATCAACCTCACGTACATCTCTAAAGACTCCATCCAGGTTCTGAGGCTGCCCCGGCAGGACCAGCGCAGGGGTGCTGAACACTCCCAGGAGTCTGACCCATCCAACATGGCCTCGGAGGAGCCATGAGCTCAGGAACAGGGCCACCCCACACCAACAGGCTCTAGGGAATGCGAGGGCCACACAAGCCCTGGTTCCCCACCCCATGGGCAGCATCCCCACTGGGTATCACCCATATGCATAGCACAGTGCTCCTCGCTTGCAAGATGGCCCATGCTCTGCTGAGAGAGGGCTTCCTGTTGGTGAGTGTAGATAAACTTGCTTCTAGAGTCTGCAGCAAATGTGAACATTATCCCTGAAAATCTCTCAATCTCCCCACTAAGTTAAGTAGAGATGAGGTTTATATCCACCCAATGTGACCTAGCTTCCCAAATGCCAACAGCCACTGAGGCTGTCTAACGCAGGAACAGAGAGATGCCTCTGTTGTGGTTACTGTCCCCCTGATGGACACAGCACGCAGGGAGCTGGGTGGGTTTCCATTGGCTGCACAGCTCACTGGTGTCCATTCTAAACCAGCTCTGGAGCACCCTACTGGAGGTTGGTGTGTTTCTCAATCATCTTGAGGCTCTGACAGCAGCCAGCACCCAGCCAGGCATACACAGATACTGAGCAAATACATACAGGTTAGAGAGGAAACTGGGCTTTCCAAAGACTCAAGGACCACAGACCTGCTCTGCTCTTTCTGTGGCATTCCAGGCTGGCTGATCTCCATCCCCGCCCCATACCTCATTCATCTCCTGTCATACCCGGTACCCTCAATGCTGACACATCAGGCTGGCTCTTCCTGGGGCAAAAGAGGCATCAACAGCAAACCCAGGGCTGAGGAGCTAGGGCGCTGTCTTTCCCAGAGGGGCACAGCTCCTGCCATCTGAAGCCACCAAGTCTTGCCTGTGGGTGGACTCCCTTATCTCGCTTGCAGATCTGTGGGTCAGGCCTTCACCCAACTCCTGCACTTGGTTCCCTGTGTCTCCAGGACCCTGACTGATCTGAGGAAGCTACTATGTCCCAAAGAGCAACTGTCTCTCTCAAGGGCCCAGTGCCAGGCCCGTTTCAAGGGTTTACAAAGGTGCTCGTCTACTTCAGCTTCTGTCCCAAAGCACACAGGTTAGCCTGCTCCCTGAAACCACAGGCAGGCTTGGCCCATAGAACCCCATACCAGCCCAGCATAATGTGCTGTCTGCAATGTTTGACAAGCAAGTCAACTGAGTACCACTGCTGAGTGTGTCGTGTGCACCTTTCGCCTGTCAGGGTTAACACAACAAAAACGTTGGGACCAGGTGAATTATAAGCAACAGAAACATGTTTCTCAAGGCTCTGGAGCCTGGAAGTTCAAGACCAAAGGCACTAACAGATTCAGTGTCTAGGGATCCAGTGCCCACTTCCTCCCAGTCATTCTAGCTGAGGGCTCACATGGCAGAGGAGACAAGGCAGCTCCCTGGGGCCTCTTCCATAAGGGCACTAATCCTACTCATGAGGACCCCACCCTCTTGACCTAATTACTTCCCAGAGGCCTCCTACTACCATCATATCAAGGCTTAGATTTCAACATATGCATCTGTGGGACACACCCCAGATCTGGCAGACTTCCCATTGCCACCAGGAAGGCTCTCCAACCAGAGAAGGAACAAAAATGCAAATCACGTGGACAGAGAAAGCTCAGGCTAAAAGCAACAAGAGAAAGGACTGCCAAGGACCAGCTCAGTCAAAATCATCCTGAATACATTTGTGAAACTTAATACAGAAATCAAAGGCAATTCTCAAAGCAGAAGACACACATTATTAAAAAATAATAATAATACAGTAGTTCTAACAGGGACAGAAAATCCCAAAGTCTATCCGCAATGAAATCCGTTCTGTTTCTGTGTCATCAGGAAGGGGCGGGTGGGCAATGCCAGACAGAGCCCACGGACACTGATTCTTGGAGAATTTTAACATGAGGAAGGTTTTCAAGATGAAAGGTAATAGCTAGTAACGTAAAAGCCGGATGTTTATCTTCCAAGTCACTGCAGAAGGAAAAACAGACATGTCTGACAGTAAGGATATAGTATACAATGGAGATAACAAAAGAGGACGAGAAATCGTGTTACTAATTAAGCAAATCTTTCCGAGACCTGCAGGAGAGCAAGATGCGGCCACAGGACCACAGCAGGGGAGGCCCGGAGGGAAGGCACTGGTAGCTCCTTGGGGTGAGGGTGAGGGCCGGGGACCTGCGTGGGCCAGGCAGGGACCAGGCCACTAGCCCCACAGTGGGTGGAGTGTGGGGAGAATCCCTTCAGCTGCCTGGGCACTCTCGCCAGAAGCAGAAGCATGACTTTGGTGGCAGTCGTGAAAGGGCTGGCTGCAAGGTCCCCTTGCCATGGGCAGCGTGAGGTAAGACCAAGGTCCCCACCGGGAGGCTCTGCACCAGGGTGGGCGAGAGCTTGGCTGTAAGGCAGCACCGAGGGCTTCCTTCTCTGTGGCCTGGGCTGCGGAGCGAGCAAGGCAGTTCGGAGGAGTTGCTCTTGAGAAGCCTGCCCGCTGGCCACGCGAGCCAAGGGCAGGGCTGGAGCCGTCCTCATGCTCCGCAAAGCCTTGAGCATGGCAGGACGCGGGGCCCAGCCCCGATTCCCACCCTGTGGAGGGGCGCAGAGGACCAAGCAGGTCGGGAGGAGACCCTGGAGCCAGAGGTGCAGGAATGACACAGTCACAACTGAGCAGGGACAGATAACGCCCTGCTTCGAGCCCTGTGGTCTGCGGGAATGGATGGATACCCCAGATGACTCCAGGATCTGGAGGACGCACAGGCTGTAGGCAGTCACGTATCTGAGGAAGAGGTCTACACACGGAACTGGGCAAAGCTAGAGGGCCAGACAGGGCCACAGTGCGAGAGGCAGCACCAAGGACCAGCTGTGCACTGCGGGAGGGAGCAGGGACAGCAGGGATGGGACACTTCCATCCGGAGGCCTGAAGTCAGAAATAAGGGACATGCCCCACAGCCAGGCCAGGACACCATCTCTGCTAGGAGGCAGAATGCCAGGGAAGGGGTGGGGTGAGCCCAGCAAGGCACCCAGGAAGACTGGGGCTGGTACTGGCAAGGAGGCCCCACAGGGAGGGCTGTCGGACAGGGGAGGACAGGGGAGGACAAGATGACCAGCCACAGCAGGCAGCGCCCTAAGCAGAGCCTGGCCGAGAGGCAAGACGGAGGGGAGGGCCAGTCAGAGTGGCTGGGGCCGCAGCAAGGGTCAGGGCACAGTGTCTGGTGAGACCAGCTCCCCTGCCTGCCCTGTAGGGAGGGCCAGCAGGTCAGGGGGCAAAAGGAATTGGGACAAGGCTGACAGAAATCCACAGAGATAAAACCCAAGCAAACTATGACATTGCCTCTGAGGTGCAATGTGGCCCATCCCCTGCAGGCTGGTGATGAAATTCAGTACCATTAGAGATGCTGAGAGCCAGGACCTGGGTGAGCAGGCTGGGCCTGCATGGGGGCAGTGGGCTCGCGGGTCAGCGGGCAATCTCAAGGGTGGCTGCTATCAAGGTCAGTCTGGCCAGTCCTCCAGATGTGGCAACTGTCACTACCGAGGGACTCCACCAGCAAAGCCATTATGAGACGCTGCCCCTCTAGGACCAGAACTCTTATCTAAATTTACCCAGTCCATGGTATTCTGTTATTAGCAACAGAAAACAGTTTAAAACAATCACAAAGCATTCTTAACACTAAAGATACATGTCAGAGGGTTGACTCTGGCAGTTACATATGGATCAGACTTTTTAAATTATGTCAATGCTATTTACACTTAAAGTCAGGCGTGGCGGTGCACACCGATAATCCCACCACTCTGGGAGGCTGAAGCAGGAAGATCACAGGTTCAAACCAAGCTGGGCAACATGGAAACACAGTAATCTCAAAGCAAAAAATAAAAGGACTGTGAAAGGAGCCCTTCATATGAAGGCCCTGGCTTCTGAAGAAAAGGTGGAGGAAACTACAAATACAGAAAGTGGCTCCCAGAAGTGGGAGGGGAAGCAGGTGGGGCCCCACTTCCTGCAGACACTGCCCTGCTCTCAGCCCATGAGCCACTGGCTTCCTGGAGAGCTCACTGCGTCCTCCGTCCCCTCCCCTCAGGGCCTTTCTGTCGGCCCGCACCAGGCCTGGCTTCTGGTCCGACACAGGGAGGGCGGCTTCCCCCTCCACACAGCTCCAAGTGACCTCTCTTCCCTTCACATCTGTCTCCTCCTCAGCCTGGCTGCTGCTGCCCGCTTGGCCCCCAGCCACTGGGGACCTCCTCGCCCCAATCTCTGGCCTCTGTCTGGCACCTCCTCTGTATCCGGAACACCAGAGGCCACTGGTTCCCGGGCTCTGCGATGACCCAGAGATGCAGCACATGAGCCTTCTTCAAAAGACGGAGCTCGGAGCACCCAGGTCACCTCCGCTCAATGGACCAGGGCCACTTGGCCAGGTCTCCATGGAGACCAGCTCTTTCCAGCCTGCAGAGTGTGGCTATGGAAGTGCCTGGTGCCCACAGTTGAACATGGGTCTCTCCCGAAAACCCAGACACTGGGTCCTAAGCCCCGGAGATGGTCCTGGGTCCTCTGGGAGGTGACTTAGTGTCACGAGACTGGAACCCTCGTGTGTGGGGTCCGTGTCCTTATAAAGGAGACTGGGGGGTGGGGCTTGTTCACCTCTCCTGCCACCAGGGCAACATAAGAAAGTGCTGCCTGTGAGCAGGAAGTGGACCCCACTGGACAGCAGAGCTGCCTGCACCTCGCCCTGGCACTTCCAGCCTGCAGAGCTGTGAGAAGTCAGTCCTGACACATGTGAGCCCCCCAGGTCCTCGGAGGTCATTACCGTAGCCCACACAGACTGAGACACCCCTAGTGCCTGGGATACTGGCTGGGAGACACTGGAAGCCCAGAAACACCCCCAGCAGGAGGCTGCAGACTAAACCTGAGGACGCTTGCAGTGCCAGGGGACCACGCAGCGCCAGAGAAGTGGCCCCTGCAGAAAACTGAGACCCATGCTGGTCAGAGAGGCCCTGCCATGGATGCCAAGGGGGGTCCCATGTCAACAATAACGGAGTCCGGCTTAAACCCACAAAAGACACTGCGTTCTGAGAACAGGAGGGTTATCACACACAGTTAACACACTAAAGCATGGTAGCTTGAAAGCTTAGCAACTCTTCCCTCGAATGGCTCAAATCCCAAACACTTCTTCCAGTGATGGTGTGAGAATTTAGCAGACCACATGTGTGGGTACAGCCAAGGCTGCACCAGAAGCAAATTCTCAGCCGCAAGCACCTCATAACATAGGACGAAAGTAAGTGAAGCAGGCTCTCGTGTCAGGAAGACACAAGAGAGGCCAAAGTGGACCTCACACAAGTGAGACACAAGTGAGATAATAAAAATAACACGAATAATGGGATCCTCATCATAAAAAGTTACATACGTGTCACAAGAAGTGGAGACTAAAATATTAGGGTGGCCATGTGAGTGTCTAGTGATGATCTATTATCGTGTGTGTGTGCGTGTGTGTGTGTGCGCGCGCACGTGCATATATCTCCAAATTTACAGTTATTTATCACCTTACAGTTCCAGGGCTCCAGGTCCAAATCACTCTCTCCAGGCCAACACGACGTGCTCCTCCAGGGGGCTCTCTGGAGAATCTTCTCTTGCCCTCTCCGGCCTCGCAGGGTACCTCCTTTCCGTGGCTATCACTTCCTCCTCCATCTCCAGCGCCATGAGTGTAGCACCCCACAGTCTTTCTCCGACTCTGATCTTCTGTCTCAGAGGATCTCTGCCGTGTCGCTGAGCCTCCTGGATAATCCTCTTATTTCACAGTCAACTGATTAGAGATTTTCACTCCGCCTTGCCCCTTGCCAGGAACAGCACTAGCGCGCAGGTCTGGGGACAAGGCCCCAGATGTCTCTCGGGGAGCAGAATTAGGTCCCCACCACAGTCATCTCAGCACGCAGGGCAACCCGCGTCATGCTGCTCGCTTTTTTCTTTCTGCTTTTCTATACTGCTTGATATTTTTGGTTGACACTGAGCAACTGGTACATATTTGAAAAACATCATTTAATATCGAACATAGTAGAAAACTGAAGAAGCCACAGCACTCTTGTACAGCATGGCTCCTGTCGCCTTGGTGACCCTGGGTTAGGTCCTTTGTCCCTGTCCCTCTGACTGCTACCTGCCTGTGGTCTGGACAAGCTCTCCCACTTCTGTAGGCACCCTGGGCTCATGGGCGCCAGCACACAGGCTTTAAATGTTCCTCAACCTCAGGACAAATCCCTTTAAAAAGGAGGCCCTGGTCCTACAGCAATGACGTGTGCACTCAAAAATGCTCTTTACAGCAGAGATCCAAACAAACAATGTTATTTAGGAACCCTCAGACATACAAGTTAATTCAGAAACAGTCCGGGAAGTGTAAGCCGGCAGACAGATAAAATGTTACTGTTCCAGCCTGAAGGAGGCTACTAGAAGCCAGGGCAGCCCGCAGCCAGGGTGGGCACAAACTCCCCACAGCCCAGGGCCACTGCGAGCAGCACATGTGGCCTCCTTGGGCTGCAGCCAGCTGCTGGCGAGACCCGCCCAGCTGGGGACGACCCAGCACCCACCCTGTGCAGCCAGACACCCCGATTCTCACTGCAGTGACCCTGGACAGAGCTCCGGGGGCCTCGCCTGCCACTGCCCCTGGCAAGAACCCCAGGAGGCCAAGGCTCAGGCTCGGGGTCCCCTCTGACCTCACCAGCCTGAGTTCCTGGACTGAAGGAGACTCTATGAGGGCTTTGTAAAAACATTCGTGTTTTTAATTGATAAATAATAAGTACACACACTTAGGGTGCTGTATGAGGTTTCTATGCACCCATCAGAGAAAGACGCGGTCAGGCTGATGAACACAGTCCTCATTCCACCGACTGACCATTCTTTTAGGCCGATCTGCACTGTCACTTCCAGGCTACTCGGCCTCCATCAGGCTCTTCTTTCATCTATAAAGTGGCACTGTGCAGTCATGAGTCACTGGACTGTGGAGAAACAGGACACGGCCCCCAGCCAAAATACTTCAGGTTCTTAGTTGCCCAGGTAACAGTTCCTGTTGCAGATTTGGTTGCTTCTGTTTCCTAGAAACAGCTGATCACCGAGAAGCATAGTGTAAGAACCAATCCCCAATGGACAAGCCATCCGCCTCTCTACTTCCTGCTTGCTTATCCCGTATAAGCCCTGGACCACCAGGGATCAGAGCCTGATATTTTGGAAAGGCTCCTGGTCAGTGTTCTGCCTCCAAATCCTGGGTGTTGTGTCGCTGTCTCTGCTTGCCACTGTCCTGGGACACATCCTGAGAAACACATCAAGAGATCTTACTGCACAAGCACCACCAGGTGTACTTACACAAACTGGGATGTCCACGCGCTCACTCGGCCATATAACTTTACAGGCCACCGTGCATGTGGGCTGCTGTTGGCTGAAACTTCATCACGCCAGGCTTAGGTTTCTGAACAGATTATACTACAAACCACCTCTCTAGGTTGCAAAGGAAACCTCAAGTAACAACACCACAGATAAAATTCTACCTTCCTGACAGCCTCTTTCTGTACCAATACTGAACTGTGCTTATTATTAGGGCTTCAAAGCACCAACATCTACCATATTAGACACTCTGAAGCTGATCTGTCCAAAACAGTACTAGCTCTGAGTCACGGGAGGTCACTGAGCACTAGAAATGTGACTGGTCTGAACAGAGAGGAGTTCCATGTGTAAAAACACACCAGATTTCAAAGACCTACTACCAGAAACAAATTAAATCACAGAAAGACTGTATAATGTCCCACTGATAATTGCAAAGCATTGTAACGGGTGGAAACGATAATATTCTGATGTTACCACCCACTGCATAGAGTACCACCCACTCCAGAGTTGTCAAACGACTGAAAGATGAAGGAGGTAAAGCCGGTGAGTACAGGTTCATTATTTCCACTTGGCGGATTGGAAAGCGGAGACTCAAAGCCCCAGAGCCACACACACCTAAGGACCAGGTGGCCCAGCTCCACTGACCCCAAAGCTGGGGCCCCTCTGTGGCTGCCACTGGGATGGGGGAGTGGTGGACGCCTCTGGGAGGAAGCAGTCAGACCTCCCCTGCTGCCCTGGACCTCACTGGAGCCATCTGGGGAGTGAAACGGTCAGGCATCTCCTTCTCAGGCACACCCCGCCCGACCTCTGGGAAAGGAGCACGACTTCCAGCAGGCTCTGCGCCTGCTGCCCGGTGGGCCCAGCGGTGACTGCTCCCCCAGTGTGGCTTTGTGAGGGAGGGAGAAGCTGGAGTGCGGCGGCAGCGAGGGTGCAAGTGCCCTTGCTCCCCGCAGGCTGTGCCAGGGCGGGAGGAAGGCAGGCGGCCCACAGCTCAGGAGAAGTCAGGCAGCACGCCTGGCCCGTGGGCACCCTTCCAAGGTGGCCCTGAGGCTCCGGAGGCAAAGGCTCACTGTGGAGGAATCTGCAGTTTCAGGACAGGAAGCACAGGGGGAACTGGGCCAGGGTCCAGTCAACCTCTCCTGTCGCTCACGGTAGTTTAGAAAATGGAGGAGGGCTCAGCTCAGGGCACCCCTAGCTAGCTGAGGTACCAAGACAGAGCTGACTTTCACGGCATCCTCTGAGCCAGGAACAAGCCTGGACAGCCTCGGATGAGGAGTCCAGCCCTCCAATCTCCATCTTGCCAGCAACACCACACAGGTGCAGCCACGTACGTGCTCCAGGATCACCATCACCTGCAACAGGAGCTGACACAGACCAGAGGATGCCTCTTAGGAGGCCAAGCGAGTAGGAAATGAAGGGGGAAGCACGAGACACACAGGGGTTGTGAGGATAACAGAGGCAGCAGTGCGATGGGGCTCGGGAGGGGCTCCTCGCAGCAGCGACACTGGCACGAAGGCCTGAATAACGCAGAGTCAGCCATTCACTCAAGCAGGTCTCACGCAGCCAGATGAGACTGAAACTGCCCAGCCCAGAGGCCAAGACAAAGCTGCCGTGTCTAAGGAAGAACCCAGTGTGAGTGCCCCGTGAAGACCCAAGGCGGACAGGCAGGGAGGCTCGAGGTCAGAGAAGCGCACAGGGACAGGCTGGCAGCCCCTTCCGCTGCGACTCAGAGCTCAGATCTCTCTCCCGTGCCATGCGGAAGCCCTGGAGGGCCCTCGACGGGCGCTGATGAGACCCGAGTCCCACCTCCACCGCTCAGGGTGTGGGGTGAGAGCTGCAGGGGCCAGGCATGAAGCAGGGTGTCTCCTCTCCTCCCTCTGCGGATTGCTTTGGTCAGGTGGAATCCAGCTCGGCCTGGTACAGTTTGAGTGTGCCCCCAAGGGCTCATACACGGAAATTTAATCCCCACCGTGAGTTACTAAGAGGTGGAAACTTGATCTGTAATGTTTAGGGATGAGGTGTTTATCAGGCGGTCAGGGTTAGAGAAGGTCATTAGGACAAAGCCCCATAACTGAATCCTAGCCCTGTCACAAAGGAGGGATGGAGATCAGAAGACCTACGCGCGTGTGCATGTGCGCGCAGGCACACACACACACAACCGTCTCTCTCCCCGTGATGCCTTGCGCAGCCTTGACCTTGGATCAGAGCCACAGGTCAAAAGAAACCTCTCTTTAGAGTTATACAGTCTTTTACTGTGTTATGAGCAATAGAAAACAGAGCACAACACCGTCCAGCCTGCAAGGGCCTCACCGCCAGAGCAAGGGGCCAGTTCCACGGGAGACGCTGTGAGCATGCGCTACCTCGTGCACCCCACCAAAAGCAGCCTGACAATATGGGCTGCACTGGGGGATCCGCAAAGTTGGTCACAAGCAGATTAGAGAGGAGCAGAGCCCGAAGGGTCACTAAACCTAAACCAGCAGCGCATTTACTAATTTTTTTTTAACCACCCAATCTTCCTCAGTCCAGGTATAAGACAGTTCAAACCGTGAACATAGTGGGGCAGACGGAAGCGGTCAGGAGAGGACTCTCGCTTGGCTCGTGGGGAGGAAACCATTCCTAAGGTGCAGAATGGCATGGGGCATGCTGCATTAAGTCAGCTTCTTGTTACTGTAACAAATCCCTGACTTAGCCAACTGATAAAGAAGGGAAGGTGTACTCTGGAGGTTTCAGTCCTCTGTGGCTGGGTGTGGCAACACAAAGCCACTTACCTAACAGCCAGGACTTTAAAAAAAAGAAGTGGACAGGCCAAGGGCACGCCCCCCACGATCTAAAGACTGCCCACGAGGCTCCACCTTGGAAGGCTCCACCACCTGCCAGCAGGACCCCACTGGAGACTACACCTTTAACACAGGGGTCTGAAGGGCACTGCAGACCCAAACTACAGCAACACCCACTTTTTCCTTTTCTCCATTCTCTCACTGCCCAGCCCACGGCTGCCCATAGGCACTGGGAACTCTGCAGGAGGGAATCCCCACTCTCCAACCAGAGGTATGATGGTCTCAGGAGGGTGGAGTAAAACCCCATTGCTTTTCCCCTTCTCTATCTTCCCAAGAGTGTAGTAGATCAAAGATCAAAGTAAGTAAAACCTCCACTTTCTGGCCAGAGCATCTGGACAGGGAAGCTTTGGTTCCAGAACACTAGAAAGTGCTAAAGAGATGGCAGAAACACTGAAGCCTGGGAAATTGATCTCAAAAATTGGTGATCATTGCTGGGTTCACCCTTGAGCTGTGCACAAGTGGGTCTGCCCTACAGCACTCCGGAGGCTCTGGAACTGACTTCTGCATAGACCAGTGCCCTTGGAGGGTGCATACCTGGGACTGACCTGAGCATCACTGAAAACAATGCACAGAACACTGAAACCACAACCCATAAGCTAAACTTGCAGTGTAACCCTATAGAATCAATGATCTGAGGAGACAAAAATATCAACCTCCTCCATAGCATTTAAACAAGATCCAAAATCTCAGAGGATACACCAAAATTACCAAGTGCTATAGTTGGGATCGTGACTGTGCCCTGAGGCCTGTTTGTCCCAGGCTTGGTCCCTAGCAACCCCAGAAAGCAACTTTTCCTCCTTGTAAGTTGATTGCCTCAGATATTTTGTCACAGTGTCAGAAAGCTCACAGACCTGGCAATGAATAACCAGGAAAGTCTCTACTTCTCAACAGACATCAAAGCTGAGACAGCACACATGCTGGAATTATCTGATTATTTTAAAGCAACTATATTATAAAAAATACTCAGACATAAGAGGAGAAACTCTTGCCACAATGGAAAGCTAGTTTCAGCAAGAAATAAAAGATATTTTTTTTAAAATAAGCAAAAGGAAACCTTAGAACTTAAAAAGATAGTATTAGAACATTTAGAAACTCACCACAGGCTCTGTAGTAGAACAAAGATGGTAGAGAAATCAGTTTGTGTCTAACAACAGACCCGCAGGTGTTATCCAATTCGAACCACAGAGAGTAAAAACATATCTGGTGAAAATACCAAAAGATCTAACACTGAAGTTCCAAAAGGAGAAGAGGAAGCATTATAGAACAAACATGTAAGTAAACAATGGCTGAAAACTTCCCACATTCTATGAAAAACACTATCCTACAGATGCAACAGTACAGCAAACCTCAAATGCAATAAGTTTTTTAAAAAAGGTCCCACATGTTATCATTAAACTGCTAAAAACTATAGACAAAACAATATTGAAAGTCATCAGGAAAAAAGTGCATTACTCTAGGAGGAATAAAGAGTCAGATAACTACAGATTTCTTATTAAAGCCACAGAGTTCACAGGAATTGAAAAACATTAATATGCTGAAAGAAATGAAATGTCAACCCAGAATTTCATTTCCGACAAAAATATCCTTCAAGGATCTGGAAACATTATATATATATATATATATATAATTATCACATTGCATCTCATAGATATGTACAATTATTATGAGTCAGTAAAAAACAAAATAAAAGGAAAATTGTAGAGGCATAAAAAGAGGTGAAGAAAAGCTAAGCATGTGTTGCCAGCAGTTACCCTAAAATGCTTGCTAAGCAAAGTTCCTCAAGGCAACAGTACTAGGACTTTTGAACATGAGGACCAATCGAAGAGGGACAAAAACAGTACATATCTAGAAAATATGATAGGTTAGCTCAAAATAATGAAGAGAAATCACAATGTCTGTGGCATTTCCAGTGTATCAGGGTATAAAAGTCAACTACAACCCCAAGTGGGAGAGGAAAAGGGCCACATGGGGCAGCTCACCTTTCGGTCCGAAGGGTGAGATCCTGATTCCAAGGGGCCCAAAACGACAAGGGTGCTTACTTCAGTCCGGAGAGCAGCCACTAAATCACTACCCAAAGACTTACAGTCACACAATAGGTAAAATAAAATGGAATATTAAAAATATTCAAATAGCTGGAAATAAAAGAGCAAAATAAACCCAAAGAAGGAAGAGAGTAACAAAACAGTGTAAAAAAAAATCAATGAAACAAAGTACAAAAAATACAAGAGAAGGAACAATTAATTCAAATCCAAAAGTCTGTTCTTTGTAAAGATCAATAAGATTGATAAGTCTCTAGTGAAACTGACAGAAGAAAAATAGAAAAAAAAATATGAATATAAGGGTTTTTTCAAAAAGCATTCACAGGTATTAAAAATACAATGGAACATTACAGACAACTCTATAAATTCAACCACTCTGATGCAATGCATAATTTTCTACAAAATGATGAACTACTCAAATTCACCCAAGATGAAATAGATTGCCAGACAAGTCCTGACAGCTATTAAAAAACTTGAATTCCCCAAAAATATCCCCAACCCAGACAGTTTTACTGGAAAATTCTGCTAAACACTTAAGGAAAAAATGACACCAACTCTACATAATATTTTTCAGAAACAAAAAAGGAGGAAGCACTTCCCAATTCGTTTTATGAGGCCAACATTAACCCAATACTAAAACCAAACATAGACACAGAAAAATTAACTTAGAAACCAGTATCTCTCATGAATGCAGAAAAAAACAAATTATTGGCAATACATAAAGAATAATATGCCATGAACATATTAAACTTATCTTGAAAATGCAGACTAGAACGATGTTTAAAAATCATTGTGCTCCACCATATTAACAGACTAAAGAAGAACTACACAATCACACCCAATGATGTAAAAAAATTCAATATTCATTCCTAAGCAAAAACAAGACTCTCAGCTACTTAATACAAAAAGAGAATTTTCCTGTAGATGCTGAAAAAGAGCATCTACAGAGAAAACTAAAAATCATTATTTAGCCATGTATTGAAAGCCATAGATAGTTCAATAAGCAAAATAATAATAATAAATAGCAGACATATAGATTGGAAAGTGGGAAATTTAAGACTGTCACTATTCACAGGCAACATGATTGTTCTATGCAGATAATTCCCAAAAAGGATCTATAAAAGGAATTTCTGGAACTAATAAATGAGTTTAGTAAGGTCAGAGAACACAAAGTCAACGCACAGAAATCAATCATGTTTTTATATTCTGCCAATGAAATCGTAGAAACTTAACTAGACTTCTAATCTAGTTACAAAACTGAAACAAACACAACTACTTAGGTATAAATCTAAAAACCCTGCAGGACTTGTATGTGAAAAACCACCAAATTCTGATAAAGAGAAATCAAAGGAAACCTAAATAAATGGAGTTATACCAGGTTCATGGATTGAAAGAACATTTTAAAAATATCAGTGTTTCACAAGTTGCTATACTGACATAAGACAAGTCTAACCAAACCACAAGTGGGATTTTTTACACAGACAGACAAAATGATTCTGGAATGTACAGGAAAGAGTAAAGAACTAGCATCACTCGAACAGTTTTAAAAAGGAAGGAAGAAGTGGTGGGAATTCCACCCGGGATAAATGTCTGCTACACAGCTATGGTAATCGAGATCGTGCCATGTTGGCACAGAGATGGAGGAAGCTGAGAGCGATGGCACCCAGAGGACCTGTCCGTGTGTATGTCCCTAGTGTGTGTCCCCCAGATAGGTGTGGCTGGAATGGGAGGGTAACACTCAGCCCTGCTGTGAGCGGCCACAGTGGACACATCTGCTGACGCCTGGAACCCCACAGTGCTGCCTGGCTTTCCAAGCACGGTCCTGACGGCAGGAGGGAAAACAAGGCACAATCACCAATGCCCCTGGCGGAACTTCCCTGGAAGCATCCTGGGTACCCAAGGAGAGACACAGAGGCTGCACGTGCCAGGAGAGCACAGCCAGTCTCCCCAGCCTCTGCCCGGCCAGTCCTGGTGCCCTCCACCCCCCACCCATGCCTCCTTTCCAAGGGCAGAACCTCGGGCCTAGAGGACGAGGGCGGGGGGTGGACAGCAGTACTAGCAGGCTGGAGGTGCTAGGGGGCCAGGCGCCAGCCACAGCCCTGGGCCCCGGGCACAGGAAAGCTAAGCAAGCAGGACCCGGCCCTCTGCAGCGCGTAACTGCCACTCACAACACCCAAGTTACCCGCCCGACAGCCCCACTCTGTGGATGCCACATCCGCCACGCCACAGAGCGCTCAGAAGCAGAATTCCTAAGCTTTGCTTCAGGCAGCAGCCCAGGCACCCCGCCGGTGGGAGCATTCAGAGTCCAGTGGGAGCATTCAGAGTCCGGGCTGCTCCAGGGCGATGCGGCCAGGAGAGGAGTTACACAACAGGGCTAGAATCCTGGGGTGTATTCTGAGTGAAAATGAAAACAATGGGATGATAATTACAGCTTATGTATCTTTACAGAAAGGGAGGAATACACAAACAGAACGCTCTGTTTTTTCTAAGGACATTAAAGTACATGCAAACACATGGGAAATGGCCTCCAAGGGTATTTTTAAATGTCACTGTTCTTGCAGAAGAACAGGAGCCCAGGAAGCCTGGGTAGGGCCCCAGGGCTTTCCCCTTATCTGCATGGCTTCAAGTTCTACAAGAACATATTCAAATCACTCCGGTGATTAAAATAGAATGAAAGTAGAAGAATTTGTTGAAATTAGATATTTTTTTCAAAAGAGAAAAATCTGCTGTGAAATCTTCAAGGCTGATCCCGGAGCCCAGGGGCCCCTGAGTGAGGCTTGAAGAGGGACAGGCAGAGGGGGGTGAGGGAGCAGCCAGCGGGGTGGGGGCAGCGCACACGGAACAGGGCCTGGCTAGCCCTCAGGAAGAAACAAGGTGGCTGGAGCACAGGACAAGAGAGAGGAGGTGCGGGGCGGGGTGGGGGGTGCTGTCCTCCTGCCACTGGGAGGGAGCACAGCCACACCCACACCCACACCCAATCCCACCTGTGCACACACCACGCACTCGTATAGATGCACACGAACACACCCTCACTAACTACCCCAGATGCAGCGGATCTTCAAGCTAGCAGGGGCTGCAGACCTTATCTCTTAGGGATCCCGTACTCTCTGACCACTTTGGGGTGCTGTGTCCCAAGCCATTCAAATCCACAGACACATGGACATGATGATGGCTTGAATGCGTCCTCCAAAAGTCCACATGTTGGGAACTTAGGTCCAGGCCCACGTGTTAAGGGTGCTTGAAGGTGGAGCCCTGAAGAGGTAATCAGAGTTAAATCAGGAGGGTGGGATGCCCGTGATGGTACCACTGAAAAGGAGTGACCCAAGCTCGCATGCTTGCTCTGTCTTGCTGTGAGATGTCCTACATCATGCTGTGGTGCCACAAGAAAGCCCTCACCAGCTGCCAAGTAGATGCCAGCAACATGCTGGTAGATTTCCCAGCCCCCAGAAACATGAGCCAAACATACCTCTATGCTTGATAACATTGCCTGGCGTCAGATATTTTATTATAAAAGCAGAAAACAGACTAAGACAGACAAATGCCATATGATCACAAATGCCACTTACACACACACATACAAACACAGAGACATAATCACTCTCATACATCACTGACACAAAACATTCAAACACAGTCATACGGACATACATATACAAATAAACAACCTGCACACACTACTCAGTCACACACAGAAATCTACACTCACGTCCATTACTTAAATGTACACTGTTAACATTTATATCTAGATGTGTTCAAAGCCTCTCGTGCTCCTAAGTGGGACTTTTGGGTGTGTGTTACTAAGTTAGTCCACCTACAACATGGGTCTATAGCTGGGTGTGATATTGGGAGGTGAAACCTGCTGGGAAGAGGTAGTCACTGGGTGTGGCCTGGAACAATAATCTCCCTTCCCCTCCCTCGATCTGGCTCTGCTTCCTGCCGCCCCGCCATGGACTGTTTCTCCTCTGCCGTGTGCCACCCTGCCTTGGAGCCCGCCAACTAGGAACTGAGACCTCTACAAACTGAACCAAAATGAATCTTTCCTCCTTCAACTTGTGGGTGTCAGGTATTTTTTCCCAGCAACAAAAAAGTAACCAAGACACTCTCAGACACATAAGCACACATTTGCATACTCCCTCAAATAAACACAAACTCACAGGGTACACATGCACACGCACTTGTACACATACACCCAGCACTCAGCACAGACCCTTGGGGCCAGGGCAGCCTGTGAGCAGGAAGAGGTCCATAGAGCACCCCTAAAGCCAGTGTTTGGGGGAAGGCAGTTGCCTAGAGAAGATGAGGCCCTAACATGCCTACGGGAAGGCAAGGTTCTCTGCTTCATGTACCAACCTGGCTGAAACTCAAATCTCCAGTACCAGGCTTAGTGCAGCAGGGAGCCAGGAGAAGAGGAGGCAGCCTGGAAGAAAGCAGAGCTGTGAGAGACCCTCAAGTACCAAGTACCCCAGAGACACAGAGGACCTGGCCTTGGCCCAGCAGGAGCCAGGGCCTGAGAAAGGACTGGCACATTCAAGCGAGACCTTGAAGGAGATCAGACATCAGCTGGCTGCTGGGTGGGGTCTGGACAAGGGGTCCAACCAGAAGTCCCAGCCACCGCTGTGGTGACTCTAGCAGCATCAACCCTGTGCCTCAGCCCTTGGGGACCCTGTTGCCTCACTGACCCAGCCCACTCGTGCCTGCCCTACTGTGCACTGCCCTCCATTGAAGTCCAGCCTGCAGAGCCACAGGGCCTGGGCTTCACACCAAGTCTACCACCCACCTTGGGCTCCAGCCTGGCCAGCTGTGGGAGGACCTGCTCATCACCAAGGACAATGTATGGCATGGCGAGCTCTACCCATAAGTCTTCAGCCGCCTGGACCAGGGCTCCCTGCTTCGCAGGGGCTTCCCGGGCCAGGCCACACCATCTGCTGACAAAACACGGAGCGTGCCAGATTGGCAGCCAGGCAGACCGAGCCTGCCTGACCTCGTTCTCCGCTCTCCACGTGGCTGCGCAGGAGAATCTCTGAACCACGAATCGGACCTGTCAGCCGCCTGCCCGGGGCCTCCGGCAGCGTGCACCATGTGACTGCACACGTCACTCCCGATAGCTCTTCATCTGAGCTCTAGCACGAAGGTCTCCCTTCTGTCCTTTCCACGCCTCAGTGGGGCTCCCCCGGGGCCTCTGCACCTGCTGTGCCTCCACCTGGAGCCGCTTCCCCTGAAATCCAGGTCTCCACGCAGATGTCTCCTCCTCAGAGGACAGTGGCACTTGAGTGTCCCTCACTCATCACATGCCACTCTGCCATCCTGCCCCGTTTTCAAACGCCATTTCCTCAGCTGGAGACCTGTGGTTCTTTATCGGTCACTGCAGGCCCTCAGACCAGAAAGAGCAGAGTTTTCCTTGCTGGATCCACAGCCCCCTGCTGTGGTTGGGAATTCATGCTGGGCTTTCACCTCCATTGCTAAGAAGATGGACCCTTACCCCAGCTGTGATGTCTAAAGGTGGGATCTTTGGGAGGTGGCAGCAGCAGACAGGGTCATCAGGATGGAGCGCATGGGATCAAATCCTGGCAGCTTTGTAAGAAGAAGTAGAGAAGACAAACACACATGCATGCACGCCCTGTCTCCTACTAGGCGATGCTCTGTACCACCTTGGGGCGCTGCCAGCGAGGCCATCACCAGTGCTGCCTTTGGCCCTGCCCCTCCAGAACCAGTAATCAAAATAACTTCTCTTCTTTATAACTCACTCTGTCTCAGCAGCAGGAAGTGAACCGACCCCCTCAGCCCAGTGCCAGCACCCAGCAGACACTCAAGAGTACAGAAACGGGGCTCGATCTCCGCAGCCTCTGCCCCGCCCTTCAGGCTGTGCCCAGGTCACTGATGGACCCAGGGGTCGAGGGGCAGCAGGCGCACAGCGAGCACTGCACTGAGAACACTGCTGGCTGCTCTCTCCCCAGAGACTGAGCATTCAGGTCACCGTTTAGAGGCGGGAAGACAGGCTCCGGGAGAGTCTGACACGATCGCTCCCGCAGCAGGCGGCTCTGAAGGGACGTCGGGAGCCACCAGGGCCATCTGACAGGTGACCGCCTTGGGATGGGCAGAAGGAAGTAACGCCAAGAGAGCACACTCAGAAGGCCAGCTGGTGAGGGCAGCGCGCCAGCTGGGGGAGAAGCTCCGCAGCCACGGGCAGGCGAGGGGCAGGCGAGGGTGGCCGCCACAGCTCCCAGGGCCAAGGTGCAGGTGGGCCCAGGGCCCCAGGGGCTCCTGTGCAGGTCCTCACGGTACACAGCTTGTTCCTGGTCTAAGCAAAAACTGTACAAGAAATCCCCCTCCCCCTCTTTTTTAAAGCTTTTTTCTAAAAGCTTTTTAAAATTCTTCATCCTGTTTTTATTTACTTTTAAAAAATCATACACAGTGAAAACTTTTGTTGTAAAGCTCTGAGTTGTAACAGATGCACAGTGGTCTGCCTGTTACCACAATCACAAGGCAGGAGTCCTCTTACACTATATTTGCAAAATACGGTCTCCCCCAAACGATGCCCGTGTGCATAGATGAGGGAGTCGGGCCCTGAAGCTGCCAGAGGGTGGGCCCTAGGGTGCTGGCTGCTGGGGACCCTTCCCTCTTGCAGGCTCTGAGCCCCCCTATCTGCTTCCCCAGGCCTGCAGTGCTGTGGCACCCAACGGAAGCCCTAGGGACGCCAGTTCTGGCCCCTAAGGCTCCCCTCAGCCACCCTCCCAGGGGCACAGGCGAGGCTCTGGGCCCAGTGAGCTGCTCCAGAGGAGTGGGGCCGGCTGCTGACTCTGACTGTCTGCGCCCTCTGCCACTCCTGCATCTCAGTCATCTCCGAGCTGTGCACAAGGAGAGGCGGTCCTGCCTGGCTGAGAGCACCAACGCAGATTCATTTGAAAACTCAGCTTCCCCTGTCCCAGGTCACTTAGGGGCACTGAGAAAGGCTGTGGAGCCCAGGTCACAAGGTGTCCTCAAAGCTGCCACCAGTCAGATCTCTGCAGACATTTGCTCCTCCAGCAGCAGAGAATCAGGCCTGGCTATGGAAGTGGGGGACCCAGGATGCTGAGCTGACCCCTACAGTGTGGCCTGAGCCTCACTTCACTGGCTGCAAAAGGAGAGAAATGTGTCAGCCTCAGCCTCCTAAGTGTAAGGAAAACCAACAAGGCCGTGGTGTGGAAACCCTGGAGACACAGGCAGAAAGGCCTCTGTCCACTTCCGGGGACAGTGAGAGGGCTACCAACCCAGACCTCAGCCACCCACCAGACTCCACCCATCATGCCTGAGGGAGGCCTGGGCTTTGTTGTGTACCATCTCCACCACCGCAGCAGGAAACGAGTTTTCAAAACCACTCCCAAGCTAGATTATATAATGGAAAGATGCATATGCTCGGCAGATGTCCGCTCTGTGGCACACAAGAGGAAAGACATCACGATCCCTCTCCACCCAGGGCCTGGCCTCAGGGCCCCCAGGAGGAGCTGGCCTTGCTGGACACTCACCTGGAAGTGCCCACAGTACCTTGGCTCCAGTCAGGTCCCTCCGCACGCTCGCCCAGCAATTAGTCAAGGTCAGACAGCTGTGAGCCACAGGCCACAACCCACAGTATGGGAGCCCTATCGGCAAAGGCCTAGTTACAACAAAGAGCGTGACAGTGGCCACAGCCTCCCTGCCTAACTGAACAGTGGGCTCCTGACCCTTCCTAGAAGCCATCTGTGCAGCCCTCACAACACCAGGCTCAGCAAAGAGCTCTGCTACGTCCATTCAGCAAGAAGTCACCTCCACGTGTGACCGGTTCCTCACCCTACGTCACCCTAGGTGACGTCTGATCACCTACCTGACTTGTCTCCAGAAGAATTCTGTTAGTGAGAGTCCCGCAACTCGGGCTTCCCTCCTGGTCATCTCCCATCTGCCACCCCAGCCCACTCCTCAGCTCCCTATCTCTCTGTGCTCAGAACTGAGCCCCCTCAAAACCCCTATCCCCATGGCTCCTGTACCTACCACGATGATCCCCAGTACCATCTGCCTTAACAGACCTCACTGTCACAGATGTCACTGAATGGCTTTTAATGACACCCTGATATGCCAGGTAAGGCAGAGAGGACAGATGTGGGGCAGACAGAGGGGGCCTGGGCCCTGCAGCCCTCTCTGAAAGAGCAAAGGTGTGACTTTGAGAGTTTAAGGATGGTTTAGCTAAGAAATGGTCCCCAAAGTATGTCCCAGTCCTCACCCCTGAATTTTGAATATTACTCAATGCTATAATAAAAACTTTACCAATGTGATCAAGTTACAGGTCTTGAGCTGGGGCTATCATCCTGGATTTTCGGGGTGGGTACTGCGACACACTGAATGCTATGTTTTCCCCATGCACACACACACAGGAAAAGTATGTGCTGAACCCCAATTTCCCAATGTGATGGTGTTAGGAGTGGGACCGCTGGGAGGTGAAGAGCTCAGGAATGGGTAGCGCTCTTATCAAAGAGGTCTGGGGGCTCCCTTGCTCCCTTCTCCATGAGGAAGGGTGCCAAGAGAAGGGGTGGTCCATTAGGTAGGAAGAGGACCCTCACAAGGACCAGACCTCGCCAGTACAAAGTCTGGTCTTAGAAGCATGAGAAGTGACTTTCTGTTGTTTGTGGCATATTTCTGCCACCACCTGCAAGGACTGAGACAGACCTAGTGGCAATCTCACAGGTCTTCATAAACGGAAGGCAGAGGGAGAGTGGACAGACACACAGACAAGGTACTGTGGAGACACCACAGGCCAAGCATGCTCTCCTGAGACTGGGGTAGCACAGCCACAAGGCATGTTGGCAGCCACCAGCAGCCAAAAGAGGCCAAGAACAGCAATCCTGGAGCCTCCAGAGGGAGCTCAGTGCTGCCAACACCTTGATTTGGGTCAGTTTAAGACTGATTTCAGCCTCAGGATTAGGAGACAATACATTTCAACTGTTTTAAGCCAGTATGTTTGTTACAGTACCCAGAGGGAACCAATACAATCAGGAGCTAGGACATGGGCTCAAGGTGGTGACAACCTTTCCTGAAAAATGGGACAGGGGAAAGAGAGGGAGCTGAGAGTACACTCTGTGTGAGAATGTGAATGAGTATTGTCACTGTGCAAATCGGCATGGAGGGGCCTCAAAACCTAAAGCTGGAACTGTCACATGCTACAGCTGTGCCTTAGTACACACCTGAAGGAATTCAAGTCAGCACACTATCAGGCTAACTGCACTCCCAAGCCCTAACAGCTGGGTTACGAAGTCAGCTGAGGTGCCCACTGACAGGAGTGGATAAAGAAAATGTGGCATATGTTCTCAATGCAGGACTACCCAGCCGTAAACAAGAACAAAATCACACCATATGGAAGAAAATAGGTGAAACTGGAGATCCATCCTGGGAAAATAAACCAGTCTCAGACAAGCATCACGGGTTTTCTCTCATATGAGGGATACGGGAAAAGGAAACCAGAAAGATGCCATAAATGTAGAAAGGGGACAGTCAGGGAAGGTGGAGGGGGACAAGCAAAGCATGTGATACACATATGTGACAATGACATCAGGAAGCCCACTATTTGATACAATCACTGTAATTTTTTTTAAAGGAAAGAAATTTTTTGTATTTCCCATGCATGGTCCCATTTATGACCTTCTGACTTCACAGCAGTGGGAAGGTACTATGAACACAGCAGAAACCATACTCCGAATTCTGAATTTCGATTTTTTTCCAGGGCAGTGGTCTGCAGTAAGAGGCTGGGCAGCCCAGGGACAAGCAGCTCCCAGCCACCCAATCCCAGGGGACACGGCCAGCACCCCAGCGCTGCTGAACGACACAAGGTGTTTTCACGCAGGCTTTGTCCCCTTCCTGCAGTGTTCTACGTGTGTGAGGTGCTGTTTGAGGGTCAGATGCATTCATTGCATTTGGGAGTCACAGTATTTTCCATTCATGATGCTTTTACTGGGATGGGACCCTGTCCTCAGCTGAACAGCAAACTGCAGGATTTAGACACTTGATAGTAACCTCAGAACTGACACCCAGCCTAAAACTGCCGGGGCTCCCTCTTGGGAATGCCTGTCTGTACACACTCACACTTGTGCACACCTGCACATGCACTGGCTGGAACCGCAGTGTCAGCTCCGGGCTCAAGAACCACACAGCCTCCCTGCCCCTCACCCCCCTGGAGAGCCCACACCCCAGCTCCCGCATCCTCAGCAACACTCTGGCAGGGTTCAGGGCTACGCCAGGGCCGGGCAGGAGCAGCACCTCCCAGGGTCTGATCCCTTCCTGGCCCTGCCCGCCAGGTCGGCCCCCAGCCTGGCGCTGCTCCGCCTGCTCGGGGAAGCACCTCGCGCCAGCCATCTGGGACTTGGCCGGGCCTCGGCCTCCTGGCTGCCACGTCTCACTTGTGGCTGGGCGGCTGCCAGCCCGGAACTGAGGAAGCGCGGGTGGGGACCGCAGGGCAGGCTCCTCCCCCACCAGCACCCCACAGCAGGGCAGGACTCACGCTGTGTCTCCCTCACTCCTTGCTGAAACTACATTAGCAAATCCAGGGCTCCACTCAGAGTCCAGGAACCAAACCTCCCGACTCGGTCCTCATCCTCAGGCACTGCACCCCGCTTGGCAGAGGAATGGCCACGCTGCAGGGAAGCGGGTGGAAGGGGCCATCAACCTGCTCTAAACCCACGAGTGTGTGGGGCCCCGGACCAGAATTCCAGCTCCTGGCTCCGGCCGGCTGCTCCCACTGCCTGATTTCCTACGGCCTCTCTGCACCCAGGCAGGTCACTGTTCTCTACCCACAGTCCCCCTGGGTCCCCAGGGCCACGGTCCTCCTGTTCTAACCTCCTCACGTCCAGGCCAAGCCACAGCCACAGGGGCTTGGGGAATCCTCTGGCGTGGCCCTGGCAGCCTCAAGCAAAGCCATCTATAGTGGCCTCCCTCTTCCTGGTGACCACTCCTCCACACCCACTCCCAACCCTGCGGCTGCCCTGACCCCACCCTTCATCACTGACCTCCCGGACCTCCTCTGTCCACTTCTCCTCTCTTTCTCCCCAGACAACCCGACCCAACCTCCCCTCCTCAGCCCCGGAGAGCTCTTCCTGAGACATGGCTTCCAAGGCCACCAGGGACACGAGGCCACCCACACAGCAGACAGGGCATGGGAGTGCTGGGCTCCCGGGGCAGAGATAGCCCTGCGAGTGACATGGAGGCGTCCTCAAAGACTTGGTTTCCCGCCACTGAGATCTGAGCTCGGATCAGTACACGGGTACTAGGCGGGAGGAAGACCAGTCCCGGGGACTCTCACCCCACCTTCCTCTCCCTCACTGTCCTCCTGGGGATGAGCCACAGCCACTCAGTCGCTGGGGCACAAAAGCTAACAACCGAACAGCAGAGGAGACCCATACCCCACGAGCTCAAAGACCACACCTGGGCAGCCCAGAGCAGTGGAGGAAGAACTGAAACCAGCACGATGGGAATCCTCAGAGAGAAAAGAAACAACCGGCCCACACGACAGGGGGAGGGGGAGCTACTGAGGCCCAGGGAGCACAACTGTACCTGGAAGGACTCCGCGGCTGAACTGAGCAGCCAACAGATGGGCCCCAAACTTAGCCCAGAGCCGAGCAGCACCACAGAATTCCCATGCTCCTGGAGGCCATCAGGAAGCGAAGGCAGGAAAGAAAAGCAGGGTGCAAACGGCGAGTCCCAGAAGGGAAGGACAGAAGGGGGAAGCATGGCACAAAACAAGGGCCAAGAACTTCCCAAGAGTGCAATCACAGAGGACTTATAATGCATAGCTGAGAAAAAGCCCCACAGCCAGACTCATTATAATGACTCATTAAAGACAAAAGAAAGTGCAGGAAATGTGTCCACAACACTAAAGACACAGAATATTCAGCCACGGGCCTGGATCCCACAGCAATGTCCTGCATGAGTCCAGATGAAGACCCAGAGCCCATGACAGGGCCTCCCACGAGTCCAGCTGGAGGTTCAGAGCCCACAAGAAGGACTCACGCCAGTCTGTTTTATGGATCTGTGCTGGGAAGGCCAAAGATCAGTGGTAGAAGCTAGAAAGTTTATGCCACCGGGGTGAAGGAGCTGTCCTAGCAGGTTGAAGGTTCTACAATGGAGCTGAGAAGTCACACTCAAAATAAGGACACTCAAAATAAGGCTGTCCTGAAAAGCACCACAGCCATCCTCAGTGACACACAGGTCCTGAGCTCCTCCGATGATAAGAACAGCTGAGCACATGCCAGAAAGCCAGCTTGACGGGTTTCTCCTGGAGATTAAACAGCACACATCTTCCCCTCCAGAGCCAGGAAGCAGTGCTTGGTGTGAGGACCAGAGCCCCCCCAAAGTGAACCACAGCCATTCCCACCAGACCAGAGACCGTTATCCTCTGATGGCAACAGTCGAACTCACCCTGGGGAAGCTAGTCATGGCGAGCACCTCCAGGGAAACCAACGGCTCAAAACAGCAACACTTAGGAGAACCCACAATGCCTTGCTCTTCTCCATATTTCTATTTACCCTGGCAACTTTCCTCAGATGGCCATCTACACTTGGCACCAGGCTGATTTAATTCAGCTGGTGTTGAGTTGACCACCAGTTTTTAATCCATGACAGAGACAGACACACAGAGACACAGAGACAGAAGTGGGGCAGACACAGAGAGAGACAGAGAGACAGAGACAGGAATCCCAGCTAGTTCTGCTGCTGGCCCCCCACCCTAGCTCTGCTTTCAGCTCTGCACAGATGTCACCTGTGCAGCAGCCCGTAGAGCCACCTGCACCCCCATGCCCAGCACTCTGTCTCTGTCCTCCTGCCAGTTTTCTGGTAGGTCCTGTAAACCAGGCTTGGGGTCTGGCTAGAGCAGCCTCGTCCCCAGTGCCTGGCCCAGCCAGCAGAAGACATAATGTCACGACACAGCACCACGCTGCATGCCCAAGCCTGCCCAGAGGCGACCTCGGACCCCTGTGTGTCAGCAACACAGTGGGGGAGAAGTAGGAGGCCTCAGAGCCCACTGCTCCGGTTTGTCCTCTGGAGGGACATGGAGTGTTTGAATGTTTTCTCTTATACAGTGGTGGCCCCAGCAGTCAGTTTGGGGGCACTGCCCTGAGACCTGCGCGAAAGAGACAGGCAAGTGCACGAGCTCTGCGCCATCAGCTGCCCCTGTGGGTGACCAACAGCATGGCGGCACTGGTATCACTTGTATTCCTTCGGCTGCAATGGGACGGGAATGTGCGCTGCCTGGGGAAGCTTCTGGAGCACCCACCCCTGCAGCAAGCACCCACAGCTTCAGGGCGTGAGAGGACGTGGGGCGGGGTCACTGGGAGGTGGGGAGGCGCCAGGGAAAGTTCCAGCTCCAGAAACTCAGACTGACGCTCTCTGGAGCCTGGAACCCTGCAATGGGAAAAGACAAGTCCAAGGTCCAGCTGTCACTGGAACCGCGCTAGCACACCCTTCCCAGAGGGCAGGGGTAGCTGTGACCTAGTCCAGCTGTGCCCTGGCCCAGACAGGACAAGGCAGCCTGGCTCTCCCAGCCTTCCAGCCCAGTGCCCCAGCACGGCCACCCTGGTGGAGATTCCGGGCGAAGACATCTCCGACAGAAATGGTCATTCATCTCAGAGCTTAACTAGTCCCTTCCAATTAGTGAGGAATAAAAAGGCAGCAGTTACTCTGAAGAAGTGTAATGTAAGATTATTAATTAAATGCACCGCCACTGAGCACGCCGGAGCCCCGGCCCTCATTAAAACGGCAGAGACTGAAGCTGCCAGGGGGAGGCGCGGCAGGAGCGGGCCAAGATTCGGAGAGAAGCGAGGGTGAGGACGCGGGGCTGGAGGGAGGGTGGGGCCACTGCAGTACCCCACAGGCAAACATGCACTTCCCAGACAAGCACGCAGACACCCCCACACATGCACTTCATGCGTGTGCACGCAAACAGTACATGATGCCCTCACACGCATGTGCCCTATGCATACACACGTCTGCATGCACCCTTCACATATCTACCATGTGCACAACTGTGTTGCAACCATATACTTGCCATATATGTCGCACGTGTGCTTTACACTCGTAACTCGCACCCACACAGGCATCATCTACAAACACACACATGCACGCGTGCAGCCTGTCGGAAGCACACGGCCTCTGATGTTTGTCCCCAGTTCTTACACCATCTGCAGCAGTGTTTATTTGGTCTTTTGTTTACTGTCTTTACTCGGCCCTCCAGCAGGGAAAGCCCATGCCTCCCTTCTCACCAAGAAGCCCCACAAAGCCCAGCTGAAGACTGACCCAGGGCCCTGGGACACAGTGTGCATCATGCCTGGACCCTGGGGCTCTGCACCCAGCCTGCCACTTCTGTGGGCCAGCCCAGCTGACAGTCCCTGCCCCTGACTCCTGGAACATCAGGACAGCCAGGCCTGATCTCAGCACTTGTTTTCCTATGTCCAGGCTGCTCCGCTGCCCGGCCTGACGGTCCCAGGGCATTCCTGGGGCAGCCTCTGACCAGCCACCTCTCCAGCCAGATGCTCTGCTTCTGGAGCCAGCCAGCTCCCAGGAGAGCCGTAAACACCCACCAGCAACCCGGTGTTGTCCCTGCTCTGATCTTGTGAGGGAAGAGGCCACCGAGGGAACCCCCAGCGGCTCTGAATCTGCTGCTGCTCCTTCTCTCCCCCTCCTTATGTAGCTCCTGCCTTCCCAGTCTCCCCACTCCGGCCCAACTTCCCTTGGGAGCCCTGAGCCAGCCTGAGCCAGCCACACCACCGGCTCCTCTCCCTAACCCGGCCCAGTTCCCAGGGACCACCTTTCCCCTCGCCTCCTGCCCTTCCCTCCTGCCTGCCTGCTCACCCCTCCACTTCCCTCGAGCTCAAGCACAAAAGGCCTCACCAGATGCAGCCGCTGCTGAGGCTTGGACTTCTGACCTCTGGAACCATGGACCAAAATAAACCTCTTTTCTTTACAAGCTACCTGGTCCCTGGTGGTGCAGTGCAGAAACAGAAAAACAAGACACTAATCAATCAGATTCAATCCTGGACTCTTACAGAACTAAAGCAGTTTCCCAAGCTCCTGCACAGTGAGGATGGACACCTGCAGCCGTCTTTACTTCTCTCAAAAGCTCACCTGAGAACAAAGCCAACCACAGAAGAGAAGGATCAAAGCTGAAGGCAAAGAAGGAAAACAGAGACTGAACCTGCATTTGAGCACCTGGATCAAGACATACCTGCAGACAGAGACCCCTGGGTTCCCCACACTCAGAATCACTAACCAAGTGATTCCTCCTTGCCAGTTTCTCCTGGGTTTCGCACGCTTGAGGAAGACCTCTGGAGACACCGCTCCTCTCCCAGAAGCCCCCCACACTCTCTCCGGGACTCTTGTCCTCAGTCTGTGCACACCTAAAATTCTCTCTGCCAAGTGGCAGAGCTGCGACACACACCCACGGGCACACACGTAAACACCTCGCTCAGATCCGAGTACATGGAGCCTCCGCACAGAGCAAATCCTCTCTAATCTGACGCTTCCCCCCCACAGCATCCACCTCGCAATGCACCCGCTCCCCAGCCTCGCTCTGCCCTTTGTCAGCCAAGCTGCCACAGGCTCCCCACACCGACCCCAGCAGTGTGATGCCTCCAGGCCATGAGACCCAGTGCCCACTGCCCACCAGCCTGGACGAGCCCCTCCCTCCTGGCTCCCTTGTCCCCTCCCAGGACCCAGCCAATCCTCCCTCCATGTCTGCATGGTGAGGGACCCAGGGTGCTGTCCTGCCCCACACAGAACACCAGCTGACTTGGCACTGCAGACAAAAGCGGTCACCAAGGGAACGCACGGTATGGCCCTCATTACAAGCACCTCGGCACAGACGTGCACAGGTTCAGAAGACATAAACTAAGCCAATGACTAGCAATGGGTCTCCAGGCCTCCGATTTCCTAGCTTTGGTTCACCCATGGATTCTGTTTCCTGTGAAGGCAGATGAGGTACTTTGGGATTTAAGAATAATATAACAAAGAAGCTGTGAGGGGCCCCAGAAGGGCCAGGGAAGGGACTCAGCGTGCACGGTTCTGTCATTCCTTACACCCCTGGAGCAGTGTCCACTGGAAATCTCATGCCCAAGAGCCCAGAGGCTTACAGAGGTGGCGGGACCTGCCCAGGGTCACACAGGAACAAGCGATCAGCTCACCGTCCGCCAGGCAACTTGGCAACCTGAGAAAACGCAGGCACTTGTAGGCCCCGAGACAGAGCCTCATGGCCACAGGAGATGCCAGGAGGCCACGTCTAGATCCCGCTGGCTGCCCCTGAAACCCAAGAAGCAGGACAGAAGGTACCACAGAGGGCACCAGACGAGGGAATTGGCAGCTCTAAGGGCAGGTGGGGCAGCAGCCCAAGAGTGGCAGAGGACAGAGCTGGAAAGCAGAGGGGTTGCGCCCGGCTGTGACTCCTACCAGCGGGACCTGGACCTGCCAGGAGAGAGCTGCTGTGGTGCATGAGCTAAGGCCAAGCCCCAGGGGCCTGGCGATGCAGCTCTTAGACACAGCCATGCTCCCTGACCTCCCACAAGGAGGTGGCAGTATGCCCAGCACTGGGCCAGGGCGGCACTGCCCGCAGACGGGGATGGGCAGGAGGCAGGACTCAGCTGCCCAGCCAAACCCACCCAGAGTCAAGACCCTCAGACCCCCCAAGCTGAGGAATGCTCGCCAGCACCATGGCCACAGGGGCTGCACAGGAAGTGACTGATGGCTGGTGCCCACCAGAGGCCAGCACTGTAGAGGCAAGGGCACAAAAGCCACTGCCTTGACCTAGCATGCAGTCCTGCCAGGGGCCACAGCACTCCCAGGTCTCTGGAGGCCTAAAGCCGTCGCCACTCTCAGGGAGCTCCTGCAAGGCCTCCTGAGAGGCCTCCGCCCTTGTCTTCACTAACTGCAGAACGCTGACACTTCTGCTCCGCTGGGGGCACCAGCCCCAGGGAGGGCGGCACTTGTGCCCAGCATCTGGCATCTGACATCTGTATCTCGGCCAACTGCTGCAGATGTGACCAAGCGGTGTTTACACCCAGCCAAACATGCATGCATCTGAGAAATGTGCAGTAAGCAACTGCGCTCTTGTACGAGCATCACAGAGTGTACGTGCACACACCTGGGGCGCCCAGGCAGTCACCGCATGCAGCCGCTCCATGCGATTAAGGGAAGCAGTAAACACGAGGTAAGCCAAGCACTGGCGACACCATTCGGCATGGCATTCACGGTATGCTCTGCGTAGGCAGCAGGAATACACTCTAAAACAATGGCACAAAGGACAGTAAGTGTGTAAACCAGTGACACAGCCACTCATTACTATTCCCAGTATTATGTGCCCAACACAACTGTATCTGTGGTGCTTTTATGTACCTGGCGGTGCCACAGGTCGCTCCATACCAGCAGTACCACAAGCACATGGTTGATGTGCTGCACTTCGATACTGTGGCCATGAAATCACAAAATCCCTGGCCAGTAGGAAGATTCCCTGGGGCCACCATCCCACTGCGGGCCTCCATTAACTTAAGCATTGTTAAGAGATACCTCACTACAGAGGCTGTGAAATGCACTCCTAGCTCTTGTTATTTAATGCATATTAGTTAAAAAGCACAGGAAAAACTTGTGACTGTCCACAACACTATTCACGAGACAGAAGGTGGAGACAATCCATCCATCAACTGATGGTGGATTAAAAAGCTGTGGTAAACCCGTGCAGGAGGGTAACACCTGCCCATAGAGAAGAAGTTCTGATGCATCGACATCCACAGCCTCCAAAGCACTAAGCCAGAGCAGCCAGACGCAGAGGGCAAACACTGTGTGACCCCTGACGTGAAGTGTACAGAACAGGCAGGTCTCTCGAGAGAGACAGGAAGTCATCTGCACGACCCAGCCACCTAAGGGCTGGGCTCCGTGGGGTAACTGGGGTGATAACAAAGAAGCTGGGCTCCGTGGGGTAACTGGGTGATAACAAAGAAGCACGGGTTTTCTTCCTGACTGGCACATTCTCAAATTAATTATGGTGATGGTTGCATAACTGTCAATATGCCAAAGTCACCAAGTTTCACATTCTGTATGGGTGAAATAGATGGTATGTGAATTGTACATCAAAAAAGCTATTATCAAGAAAAAAAAACAGGATGATGATTTAGAAAATTAAAAGCATATGTATGGATGTATAAATTTTTTCCACTGCTGACAGCCTTGTTTCAATAGATGATTTCCTTTGCATTTTGTGTTGTGCATTTAAAACATTTTTTTGATATGGGGGTCATGGGCCTCATCAGACCACCCGGAGGGCTCAGGACATGGGGGTCAGGCCCCCGAAGGATACAGTGATGTGCCTATGTCCATGCCAGCTGCCCCATCCGGAAGACTGGCAGGCTGCCTGGAAGAGGGACAGTGAGAAGAGCTGGCCACACAGCCAGGGTGCCCAGCACTGCAACCCAAAGCCCCGAGGCCTCTGAGGATGCCCCACTCTGACTGCTCTGCCAATGCTACCCCACAGAAGCCCAGGGGCACCCTACCCCAGATCTACACACCTCACTCACATCACTCAGCTTCACCTGTGACCAAGCCACAGATCTGTGTTCTCCACTTGGGAGAGCTTATGTTTGATGGCAACATACGATGTGGTAGAGCTCCTGCCCCGGCACACAAAACAGAAAAGAGGGAGGAGAGTGTGCGTAAGATAAGCAGGAAATGGTGACCAGTCGGGGCACCTGGCATGCCGATCTCACGAGAAGCAGAACCACTGGAGTTACTTTCCACAGAGCATGGCAGGACACACAGTGCTTATCACAGGGCAGCTTGGTCAGAACAGAAACAAGAGGACCCAGGGATAAGACAAGACAGAGGTCCTGGAGCAGAGAAGGCAGCGGCGCCTCCCAGCTCCACATGATTATAGCAGCCTGCTTTCCTCGTAGCCCCCAGGCTCACCCACGACTCCAACAGATCGACAACAAACTCCAGCCCCAAGGCTGTCATGTGACCAGGCCTGGCCAATCAAAGCCTTTCTGCTTACCTCAGCCACAGTGATTTGCTGAAAACCTCTCACATGACCCAGCCTGAGCCAATGACAACCAGGTTGGGGACCACTAAGGCCCTTAGAGAAAGGCAAGCCTCTCAGCTGGGACTGCCAGCTGGGACCCAGGTAAGCCAGGTATCACCCGCTGTGCTGCTGAGGCAGGGCCACACAAAGGGAAGCAGCACTAAAGCAGGACAGGAGCCCTGAGCAGCTCATTTCTGCTTTAACCTGGCCGGTTTGCTCTGGGTCTTCCATCTCTTGCAGTCCCAGAGATCTGGACTAGGGACGGCTTGTGGGAAGGCACGGGCTGCCAGTGTCGCTGCACAGATGTTGGGGAAAGGACAGGAGCAAGGCGCCAGCGTCCTCTCACCACACCCTGCTCCAGACTGGGAGAAGAAACCAGGCCAGGCTCTCACTGGCAGAGTGGCAGAAGGGACGTGTGCTTCCCTGACCTGGCCAGCAGCCCCACACAGCCCTCTGCCCGCCCAGGCTGCTCCTCCATCCTGTGCTGTGCACCCGACAAGGAGCCTGGCCTCCCTGCTCAGCGCCTGCCTGCCAACTATACTCTTCCCTCTTCAGCCTGGAAATCCTTTCCATGTCCGTGTAATTGTGTTCGGGTGGGGGATCCCACGGGAGAATGGGCGGGGGAGGGGTCCTGCCCCAGCAGCTGCCCCAGGAATGCCTCCTTGGCAGGAAGGGCTGGAGGACCCTTGGCCGCAGCAGTGTCCTGAGGCGCTCAGGATGATGTCAGCGGCAATCAGTCTCTTCCAGTAAACATCTGTCCTCCTTCCTCTGACCCAGGAATTCCATTGCAGAAGAGTCACAGCCTCAATTGGCAACGTGGCCCAGGCCAATCCCAATGTGAGGCCGGGAGAGCACCCTCCCCAGGCCTGCGCCCCCTCCCCAGTCCCGCCTCCCGCGCCCACTCAGCCAGGCCAACCCACAGAGCTCCCTGAGTGACCAGAGCCCCACTGCACTCTGTGCACTTCCAGCTGCTCTCAGACTTGGGTTCCTCTGAGCAGCATATAAGGAAAACATTGCCTCCAACTACAAAGGCCTTTGGCCACCAAGGGCGGACTACAGACCTTACTTCACTCCGTCCTCATCTTAACCCGGCACAGCAATTACCAGCATCAACTTTTACTTTTCACAGATGAGAAATGTGGGCTCAGTGAGGGCAGGAGCCAGAATCAGGTATACTCTGCGGAGAGGGACTGGGGCCAAGCAGAACACGGACAGAGCCAGTGGTCCATAAACGGAATCATGGAGAAGAGGAGGGAGGTGAGGCAGATGTGATGGATCCCGAAGCCACGCAGTGTTCATCTCACATAGGAGAAAAATCCCAGGTGCCTCCACAGGCGCTGTGTGAGAAATGCGCACCAAAGGAGCAGGGCTGGGTGACACAGAGACTGTGCCTCCCCACAGCAAACTTCCAGCCCTCAGCAACACAGGCTGAGCAGATCTCCCAAGTTCTCAAGAGAGACCGGAAACCTGAGGCTTTGTCAAACACTGAGATGGCCAAACAAAACTCATCTGCGGGTGGACACAGCCCGCCCGCCAGTACACAAACTCCACCCTGCACAGCGAGAACACTGAAGCTCAGAAGGTATTGCATCAGTAAGGGGAGGGCAGGGACTCCAGCAGGGCTCCTGCGGCCAGTTTCATGCAGCTTCTGGGCTGCAGCTCCTTGCGGCCTCCCGAAGTGTCTCATGGAACCACATACCCAGCAGAAGTCCACGGCAGCCCGCTGCTGTCCCTGCAAACAATCCCGCAGGGGCCCAGGGCACTGCAACTGGCCACAGACCACCAGAGATGGAAGAGGCTGTCGTCCCAAACAACTGCCGACCACACAGCCATCTCCCGTGTTTGAAGCTTTACTTGATACAGCAGACTAGCCCCAAGGCTGAGAAAGCACAGAAGACCCATTTGGGCCAAGATCGACCCATTTGGGCCAAGATCGACCCACTCTGGGTCCAGCAGCAGCAGCAGCATTCACACAGCCAGGACCTGGCTCCCAACCCCCTAGGCTGGTGGCTCATCATCCTGAGACCACGGGCTGTAGCTCCCACACAAAACTACTCAAATTCCACTTTGCATTCCAACCAGTGTAGTAAGACATAAAATGACTATTTAAAAAAAGACAAAAACATTATGAGTTACACAAGATGATTGCATACTTAGAAAAATCCTCCACACACACACACAAAAGAAAAAATATGGGAAAAAGTAATAACGCTCACTAAAACGTCTGTGCAAAATCGATACAGTTGCCTGTGTGTCCAGGCTGGCAACTCGAGGAACAGCCATGCCAGAGGTTTGCTCTAAAAGGGTTCTTCTGTGATTATCTGTTTCGTTTTTATGCCACTATCGTAACAGAAGCCCAGTTTGCTGAAACACAAGGGGAAGATGTGAATCCAGCAAATGATCAGATAAGGGTCGTGGGGAGCACCCACCCCAAGGATGGTGACTCCAGCTTTGGTTGGCTGACAGCAGCTGGCAAGTGTTCCTCTGTGGTCTGCATGTGCTCCGACATAATCTGGAGAGATGAGTCATTTTTAACTCTGCTCTCTGGGAATGAAGATGTCTGAACGGAGAATTTCATTCACGTGGAACAAGCATGTCTCGGGTAGTCTGAGTAAACGGTTACGTGCATATCACAAATTAAAAGTTCCCTAGATACCTACAGTAAGATATAATGCTATAAGATATAATGAAAAAGATCCAATTCATATCAATAAAATTCTAAAACTCTTAATAATAAAGCTCCTGGGATACATGGTAAGAGACTTAAAGCTCTTATTTCTCTTGGAAAAATTAAACGTCATGAAGACATCATTCACTAATATGGCAGAGATTTGCTGAGGCCTCTCCATGCTGGACACTATTGTAGGCAGGCAGCACCAACCCAGACAAAGGTCCTCTTATGACACTGTTCAAGACAAACAAAACCCATTTGGAAAATGGAAAAAACCAAACAAATCACGTTTTAGACCATGATGATATTTGCTCTACCCAATATTTGAATACATCCCTAAGCAACAGTACTTAAAGAGCCTGGTGATAAAACAAAAAAAGAAAAATAGGGACCGCCCGGAGCAAACCAGAGCTCCTCTAGAACTTCATCAACGATGGAATCTGAATCCAAGTTATGAGATGTGGTACATGGATGCCGAAAAGACAACGGGCAGCAATTTAGGACAAAAATTCCTAACACCAACAGTTCGCATGGTACCGGAAGTCATTTCTGCTAAAGGAGTTTAAACACTTAAAAATCAGATGGGAGGGACGGGGAACAACTGTTTATTTCCTATAGCCTGAGTCAGCAGATGAAATTAACAGGAAAGGCCTGGCAGGATGAGCAGAAGAAACAGGCCAGTGGAGGAGGCTGTAAACTCAACCCACCCGGGATAATGGGGAAGCAGGGAGCTGCTGAGCTGTCTAACAGGCTCCAGAGGGGGAAATTGCAGGGCAGCAACCACCAGTCACCAAAGAAGAAAGTTTCAACGACAGAGACCCGGGCATGCACTTTAACTAACCAGAAGCTAGACCCAGGACCAGGGCTCTGAGCCCAGCCCAGCCCAGCCCCAGCAGCCTCCTGCCATTGGGGGAAGGCTACGACCAATCAGAGACAGGGGGTCACCAAAACAGCCACCAGAGGCCACACAGTGACCACAGTCAAAGTCCTTTCAACCCCCAAACGCCAACAGCGCCCTACGACTACTGCTGGCTTGCATCTTATGCCTAGATGGTGGGGACAGACACCAGGCAAAGCCTCCCCTACTATGACATAGCCAGCAAGGGACTGGCCTCCCCCAAGAAACAGTGGGCAAAGACCAAGCCACCCCATGGGCAGGGGCCACTCTGGCTCCAGTGGAGTCAAGAGTGTGGTCTAGAGCCTCTTTGCTAGGAAATGCACACCCAGCTTAGAGCTGGAGGGAGCCTCTCCACCGAAGTTAGCCTTGCCTGTGTGGGCGACCAGGGTTACAGCACCCCAGGAGAGGGAAGATGGGCAGCTGCAGCACAAGGAGCCCAGGCCCTGAGTTCTGCGGACCAGGTGTCCGGGACTGCTCTCTCATCCCAATTCCTGCCGGCTCAGAGGGACAGCCACTTCTGTGCCAGAGCACACCTGTCAGAGCAGGGCCCTGGAAGTAGCCCAGGAGGACACAGAGGTCAGTGGGTGAGAGGGTGCTGTCCCCACTGCCGGCCCCCACCCAGGAAGGGTTCTGGAGTCCTGGAGATTGACAAAGGTGGGGAAGGAGGAGGAGGAGGGAGGCAGAGAGGTGAGGAGGGAGGAAAGGAGGAAGGAAGAAAGGGAAGGAGAAGGAGGAGAGGAGGAAGGAAGAAAGGGAAGGAGAGGAAAGAGAGGAGGAAGGAAGAAAGGGAAGGTGAGGGAGGAGAGGAGGGCTCTGTGCAGCCCCCAACCTCCCACCCGCCACGCAGCTGCAGCCGGAGCCGCTGGAGAAATGCAGGCCCTGAGGCTGCTGGCCGGGTCCTTCCCTCCTCTACCGCAGCCTGCCACAGTGCGTCCCCAGATCTGCTTTTACTCAGCCTGTGGCTTCCCCTTCAGGCCCCCAGCCCCCCAGCTCTCTGGCTGGACATCTTACAGCTACATTCAGGGCTGGCACCAACCTCCCAGGGCCCCACAAGACTGCACCTCGGAGCCCTGCAGGCCAGCAGCCCAACGGTAGGGCTCCCCAGGATGCCTTGTGTGGGGATACTTACCCTGGCTGGTGTATTTTAAAGGGCCCTGCTCAGAACAGCCAGAGGGAGGGCATCTGCAGGGCTTACACACTTCTCCTGGACACCCCACCCCAGAAACCCCCACATGCTGGCCAGCCCTGAAGCTTGTCAAACTCAAAGCTGTAGCTTCGGGGTTCTGTGGACCTTGGCCACGCCTCTCCCCAGATGTGGGGGTGGGGCCGGCCGCCCCCCTCATCCTGCCTGGCTCCTTCAGCAGACACAGATGGCCCAGCCTTGTTAGCATGCACCAACACCCTGTGCTCTCTGCACTCCTGGGCCTGGAGCGCTGGCGTTGGGAGCTAGGGCTCAAGTCCGGGTACTGCTATAAAAGACACTCCTGTCACCCTTTGCATTCAGGAAATTACAGGAGTTTTAGGGTTCCAAGTGAGGAATTGGGGATGAAGAACAGACACATTCTTTTCTTGCACTGCTGGGGATTATTCTACCACACTGTCACAGACAAGCCACCCTGGCCTGTGACAGGCCCATGCTGCCCGGGGACCCAGAGACTGGCTCAAGGCAGTGGCAGCGATGGGTGCAGAGGAGGGCAGAGGAGAGGGAGCCGTGGCCCTGGGGAAAACAGGGGTCACGGGCCAGCAAGGGCAAGGCTGGACCCGGTGGCTGGCTGCTAGCCTGAGCCTGGCGCCCACTCTCCAGGTCAGTGCCCCCGTCCTGCTGTGCAGGGTTCTCCTGTGCAGCCATTGAAAACTCAGAGCCCAGACCTCAGTAGGACCTGATCAATCAGAACCTTGGGGGAGGTCACTCAAAGCACCCCACTCTCAGCAGAGCGAGCCGCAGATGTCCTCCTGGCAGGAAGCTGCCTTTGTCTGAACGGTATCTTCCAAAGGCACACAGGACAGAAGTTATGAGAGCCTGGGAGGACAAGGCTGGTGTAGTCTGTCCCTCTCGGGGGTCAGGACAGAGGGCGGAGTCTCCAGCAAACAACCAGAGGGCCTATGGGGGTGTACAGTGGAGAAGCTGCGGGGTATCCCCATTTCACTCTCCACGCAGCACTGTCCTCCGGGAGCTGCCTGACTGGCAGGGAGGTGCTGCCCACCCCCCTGCTCTGCACCCTCAATGCCATGCTGCCTGTGAGGGTCTGACAGCTGTTTCGGGGCCGGGTCTCCCTCCTGGGTCGGCAGAGTTGGGGACAGAACCAGTGGCCACCTAAGAATGGAAGATCCCAGCTCCGGACGGCAAGCACTGCTGGTTCTTTTTTCCTGGGGAGAGGATGTGATTTTTTAATCTAGATTTCAGCTCCTTTGCTGTTAAAGATGAAATCTTAGAAAACCAGGATTCAAAGAACATTGCCTTCACACAAAATCCATCTAAATCCTCAAGCAAGCATTATATTATGCAGAGAAACGCTGGGGGCATTCCCATTAGAGCCAGGCACAGAGGAGGAGGAGGAAGAGGAAGAGGAGGAGGAGGAGAAAGAGGAGGAGGAGGAGAAAGAGGAGAAGGAGGAGAAAGAGGAGGAGGAGCAGGAGGCACAAAGCCATGGGTTGCTCAATGTGGCTCTGAAGGTTCTCAATGTGCAGACTGGAAATGAGAATCCAAAACCATCCAGGTTTACAGACAGTACCACCGTTTACCTAAAAGCCCAGGGGAGTCCACAAAGAGAATTAACGAGTTCAGTCAAGCTGCTTGATAAAAAATAATTATATAAAAATCAATAGCCTTCCTGTAAACAACAATAGATGGAAAGGATTTAATTTGCATTGGCAAAAAGAAAAAAAATCCTTGGAATAACCTTGATTTTAAAAAATGATGGCATGAGTTAAACATGTGGAATACTTTACTGCACAGCATGAGAGCAGAATTAAATAAACAACGATAACTACGTTCCTGGTAAATACAATATATTATGCCAATTTTTCCCGTAATTAGTTTTTAAGTTTAATTTAATGTCAATCAATCCACAAGGGATTGTTTAACTTGACAAAACAATTCGAAAATTCATTTGAAAGAATAAACAGATGTGACCAGGCAAGAAAATGTTCGCAGAGGAGGAAGGATCCGGCCAGACGTCCCCAGCAGCACAGGGCAGCAGGGACATAGGTGGGTGTCACAGAGCAAACGCATTTTTAAAAATGAAATAAGACACAGGTATCATTCATTCGATCGTCTGTTTCATTTAACTTAATGCACCTGAGAGATTATCAATCCAACCTGTAATTGGTGCATAGCTTTTCCCGTGGGGGCTCAGAATGTGACTTGGGGTGCAGTACTCGCATACCAAATGCAAGGACCTAGGTTTGCTCTCCAGCACGACAAAATAAATACATAAATAAATGAATGAATGACCTGTAAAATGCCTCACATTTGTTTCTTTGACACCAAGTCGTTAAAGTCCAGTGTGTATTTTACACAGAGAGCAACTCTGTGCAGAAGGAAACCAGCACATTTCAGACCGTGCGGCTTCCCAGTCTCTGATGCTGTGGACACTGTGGTTTTGAAGCTGGACTGATGAGCACAATTTAGCCCTGGAGCAAGAACAGATTGCCAGGAAAACAATTCATCTGAGGTGTCCCTTAACCTGAGGTTTCCTTTGCACACGGGGGACCTGAAGCGTGGCGTGACCTGTGCACACTCAATCACGCATCACAGAATGACAGCTAGGCTGGTGATGGACAGGTTTCCAGCGTGTGCCAGCAACCTCAAGCTGCCTGCGTTTGTGTGGGTGCGACACGGTGACAGCACTGCCCAGTGACCCGTCTCCTGGGACGGGTCCTTGTTCTTAAGCAGGGCACAGCTGTACGTACACACCACCATGCTCGCAACTCGGGCCACTGCCCATCACAGTTGTGGAAGCTCCGTCCCTATCAGACTGGCCATGTGGACCTTTACACAGCGCTGCGTCCAACACACGTGCATCTCACTGTCCATGCGTCCCAGAGTCTGCTTCCAGGGGAGAAGCGCCCAGCTAGGTGAACCCTCGCGTCCTGCACTGTTGGCGCTGGCCCCGCAGGTATACATGGCCCAGGCCCTGAGGTCTGTGGCACAGAACCTGTGGCTCAGGTCAGCTCCCTGAACGGGCCCAGGTAAGCAATCATCGTCATGGTCGTTCCTACCCCTCCTCTCCTTTCTCCCCCTCCTCTCCCTCCTCCCTCTCCTCCTCCATCACCATCATCATATTAAACCACGTCTTCAAGGCTCTCAAAAGACTTGCCAGTAGGGCGTGTTTTTCAGTCACCACCTCTGAACAGGACAAAGCCAGTGTGTTCCCTCCTCAGGGAGGGGCTCCACGGGGCACATGCCCCTCGGCAGTGCTTTCCTGAGCTATGGCTCCTTCTGAAGTGTGAGCAGGGGTGGCACTCTCATGTCCAGACCTTTGTCACCAAACACGTCTCTGCAGAGTCACACTGTGACGGCAGTGGACAGACACAGAGATACACAGTGGAACACGCAGCCCTGGCACTGGCGAGGCTGATGCCCATCCTGGAGGAAAGACTGCTACTCCGTACATTCCCAGAGGCAGGAGGAAGCAGACAGGTAGGGCTGCACTTGGTCACCGCATGCACAGAACAGCTCAAGCCAGAGGGCTGACCCTCTCACCGGGGCAGACAGCAATCTGCACCCAGGCTGCAGGAGCTGCATGTGCTGGTGCCCGCACCTCAGGGGACCGTGATGAGACGCAGGTGGCGGTTTCATCAGAAACACTCCTCTTTCTTGGCAGAATATAAAATAATGGTGAATCCTATACCTGATGGCTCCTTAGGCCCAGTGAACTGTAGAAACAGCCACACTTTCCTGAGCCCCAGCCTGGGCTGCACGGTCATTTAGCATCATACACAGCCTTCTGCGGGTGCTGACGGACTCCCTTCCACCATCTGATGAGCTGCGTTTCCAAGTCGTGGCCCTGTGCAGCTGCGGGGCAGAGCTGAGCACATGAGCAGCAGCATCCGGCCCACATGCCAAGCCCACTTCTTGCTCAGCAACTACCAAAGCGCACAGGGTGGGGTAGGGTCAGTGCAGAGCCACCTGACCTCTCAGCTGTGCCCGGCCCCTGTTCCTGGATGCCAGGGTTGCCGCTGGCTGCATCGGAAACTGCATGCCCCACTCCGCCTGCCCTGGAGTCAACATGCTGTATAATTGAAATTCATGGATGAGCCTGAGAAGCCAGCTTCAGGCCTGGTAATAACTTCTCCATATTAATGGCAGCATCGCAGAGCTGCTGGACAGCTGACATTTAATATGAAACACACTCAGCAGAGCTCGAGGCTCCTACCTGGACCCTCCCATGCCCAAGCACCAGTGAGGGAGGGGAGCTACGAGGCAACGCCCAAGTACAGAGCGCATCTGCATCCCACTTCAGGACCCACGGCCGCAGAGAACCCTGCCAAGAACACACACACGCACAAGTGTACACACAGGTGCATGCTCACATGTGCCTCCTCTTAATGCACACACAAGCACTAACCTGAGCACACACTTACACCTACGGAGACATATACATGCACCTACAGGCACCCTCACACATGTGCCCATTTATACACATGCTTGCTCCAATACACACACAGCAGACTCATGCAGACCCACACACGCTGAGTTATGCGTGCACACACATACGCTGCTGTGCACACTTCCACGGGCACACACATCCCTACATATAAGACGTGCACATGCATGCACACACTTCCCCACACACTCTTCATAAGTGAGCACACAAGAACAGATACACAGGGCCTCCACCCAGGGCTGCACAAGCCAGAGCAGGAGATTCAGGGAACAAAAGACCCTTGGCTTTCTGTTCAGACCCCAGTTCCCAGGAAGCCCAAACACACCTGGCCCTAGGGCTCATCCCAGACCAGACAGGGAGGTGCAGGCCACAGCTCAGACCACTACAAAGTTGAAGTGAAGTTGACCTGGATGGAGTGGGTGTGCTGGGCCCTGGAGCGCATCCCCAGGGCACCCAGCAGATGAGTCTCTCCAGACTCCTCCAAGCACACTCGCTGCAGAACTCTGGTCCTCACTGCAGGCCTGGGCAGAGACTCAGCCACCCCCACCTCCTGCCTGACTCTTGATGAGGACCTTTAGCCCTCCACCCATCACACACCAAGTGTTGGGGCTTGGAGGAACCCAGAGGTCCAAGCCAGCCCACAGGAGGCCCCAGAATCAGCCCACACAGAAATGAGTGACACCGTCACCTCAGCCCCCAGCGGCAGAAGCATGCGTGCATGGCAAGGGCAGCAACATGACACAGGCTGGCCCAGGGAGAGCAGGTGTCCCCAGGCTCTGGCCCGGACACCAGGGAGTGGCCTCCCCAGGGTCCGGGCTGACTCCCATTCAGGGAGTGCCCCGTAGACCTGAGTAACTCTCCCGAGCCTCAGCATCCTGACCTATAAAATGGGGGCAGCAACGGTGAGCTTGCAGGACACAGCAGGGGTCAGGCACCAAGCCCCAAGGTACAGACGGACAGCACCACCACTGCTGGCCTTCCAGGGGCAGCTCCCATGCAGAAGCCCCCAGCTCAGGCACAGCAGGGGTGAGGATGAGCCCAGCACCCCCTTTTGGGGTGGACCCTCGTGGTCTGCCTCCCAGCAGCCCTTGCTCCCTCAGGATCCGTCCAGGGGAAGCACATGGTCAGGTTGGAGCCAATCGGCACATTTCATCCCTGAGCCATGACAAGTGGTTCCCCAAAGGTCCCGTGACCTAAGCCTGTCCAGTTAGAGGGGTGCTCAGTGTGGGGTGCCTGCTGGAAACACAGCCTTCCCCCACTTCCCCACCAGGCTGCCTTGCGGGGCATGGGAGCAGCTGCAGCCACCAGGGTCCCAGGGTCACGCAGAGAGCAGGAATTGAGCAAGGAGGGTTCAAGGTACCACACTCACTCCTGAGTTCCCCCTCCCAAGCCTAAGATACCATCCTGGCTGGAGCAGATGTAGGTACGGCCCTCTCAGGGGACAGGGGACCCCTCAAGCACAGCCCCCAGCAAGCCACCTCCATCTTAGCAGTCCCGGGTCCGCTGCACATCCTCCTTCACCCGCTGCGGGGAGGGCCCCTCAGAAGCCCCTTCCTTCCACCAAGCAGGCCCCAGTGAGAGGCGGTGGTGAGGTGTCCAGGAGCTGTGGAGCTGCAGGCTCAGGGACACGGGCCGCATGCAGTGGAATGAAACGGAGTGGCCAAGGTGAAGATGGGCTGCATCCTCAACTGGGTGCCACAGACAGCCCCTGCCACCAGCCCTAGCCAGCCAGTGGCCTGCTGTCAGGATGCCCCCTGCACCTCCACATCTGCCTCTAGGAGCACTGTTGGGACCCCAGAAGGTCTTCACACAGAGCCTGTTGGCCCCACAATGTCAACAGAGCAGAAGCATGGCACAGAACCACAGCCTGTGCAGGACCACAGCTCGGTTCCCGTCTCCCCTCCCTGAAGCCACCCCCTCACTGGTGGGAAGGGGAGCGAAGCAGGAGGCTATCCTGGGTCAGGATCACAGCAGCAGGTGACAGGCTGCCCTACTTCACCTGTGTTAAACCAGAGGATCCAAACTCATACTCCAGAACCCAATGCAAGGCTGCAAAAACCAACACAACCATGTAAATACTCCTGTGCCTTCAGCCACCTCCGAGAGAGCCTGGACTTAACAGCAACCACAAGAGAAGTGGGCCAGGTCTGATGCTGGGCACAGAGGAACCTGGGCACATCACCCTCCCAGGCTGCAGCTGGACTCCATGTACGAGCCTATGAGGTGTCACGCTAGGAGGTGCTGTGCTAGGAGGTGTCACAAGCAGGGATAGGACAAGGCACTAGGAGGTGTCACGAGCAGGGATAGGACAAGGCACCAGAGCCCAGGACAGCTTCCAGGATATGATGTCACTTAGCTAAGACCTGTGGAGTGCAGCAGGTAGGGGTGGAGAGCTAGGGACAGGCTGTCCAGCGCTGGAGGAACTGAAAGTTCAATGTGACAGGGCACAGCCATAGGGGGCCCGGTGACAGATGGGGACAGACAAGGCTGGTGGTCCCAGATGAGTCACAGAAAAGAGAGCTGCTGGAGCAACAGGTCCACAGCTTTGGATTTTTCTTTTTCAAGAGCAGTAAAAGCAAAGAGGTGACATGGTTTGACAGAGGGCTGCTGCATGGGGCAGCTGTGGACCACAAGGCAAAGATGGGGCATGAGGCCAGGTGTGGTGGGCAGCCATTGGGGGAAGACAGGGGTGCAGCCCAGAGGTCTTCAGGACACGGCTGGCTGGATGTCGGTGCTCTAGGAGAGGGGACCCTGGGACTCCCACCCAAGCAAAAGGTGGAGCGTAGAGGACAGCACAGGGCACCAGATGTGTGGGGAAGGCGCCCCCAGGCAGCTGCACAGCCAAGCCCTACCAAGCTCCTCGCGCTCCGGAGTCAGGGGCGTCAGACCCGCACCCCCAAAGGTGGGCACAAGACTCAGCCTCCACATCACAGGTTGGTTTAATAATGATCTAGGAAGCGCCTGGATGCTTGCAGGGCCCACTCAGTTCAGAGTTCGCACTCCTTGGAAGAGAGGTCAGGCCCGGGGCTCCCACACAAGAGGGGCACAATCCAGAATGATCTCAGCATGGCTAAGCTGAGGCGGCACATTCTGAGTTGCTGGATCCAGCCGTGCCTGAGGCTAACCCTCCTCAGAACCCTCAATCACTGCATCCATCCCGTCCTCCACAGGCTGTGTCTGCTATAGGCCGACCTTCTGTCACTTAAAGTAAATCCGAGGGAAGGTAACCAGCCAAGGGGAGGCAGAGACTACTGCAGGGGCCTCGCAGATGTTCAGCAGCCACCAGGGAGGACCCCACTCTGACCTGAGGAGAGCCTCTCTCACTGCAGAGTGGGAGCGAGTGGGACCCTGAGTGGCCAGCCAGACCTGTCACCCCAGTCCCAGACTAGCCCCGGGATCCGCTGGCACCTCAGCCCTCTCATCAGGTCCTGGGGACAGTGTATGACTTCTCCCTGTGTGGTCCAGTGATTCCAAATGTCCACCAAGACTGGCCACATGAGTGCTGGCCACCTGCACCCTGCAGGACAGCCCTGGCCCAAGAGGCAGCAGCCAGCTTCCTCCCTGCTGTAGATGCAGGCCCCTCTGAGCTTGGGCCACACAGAGGCTCATGGGGGCCCCTCCAGAGCCCCCAGGGGAGATGTCACCTGCTCTCAAAGGCCCCAGGACCAGACCTGTCCTCGAAGGCCAGACCCCTCCCCACCACCTTTGCAGGCAGCAATCACTGGTCCAGTGCTGAAGCCAGGGAGGTCCCTGGCCCTGCAAAGCGCAGGACAGAGGTGGGAAGGGTGGCTCCCATCCACAGGAGTCCCCACTGTGGTGACCTAGCAATGAGGCATCCAGACACTCACAAGGTGTGGCCCGCAGCCAGTTCCCAACAGCCAAAGGGCACTCAGCCTGCGGGCTGCTCCCAAGCACTGCCAACCGAGGAGCCTTCAGGATAGAAACAGGAAGGACTGAAACGCAGCATTTTATGGAAATGCAGCTCATCTTTGCTCTTTTTGTTAGCATGCAGAAAAAAAAAAGTACTGTTACCCTGAAGTCAGACAGATGTGTGTTCAAATCCTGACTGCCGAGGCTATAGCCAGCTCTCTGGTCTTCTGAGCCTTGGTTTACCTTTCTGCAGAATGGGGATGAAATCAGGACCCACTCACTCCACAGGAGATGAAACAAGACCACTGGACAGAGGCCCTTGGCCCTACTAAACACTGTCACTATTATTACGTTTTATGCCAACAGCCTCTCCTTGGGCTTTTATCAGCGTGCAAAAATGAAGCGCAGTCCATGCATCTGTCCCGTGGCCCCCGCTGGAACCACCTCTGCAGCAGCGCCAGGCGCGGGAGATTCAGCCGAGCACCTTCTCCACTGTGAATGGGCAGTTTCCACTCCGCCCAGCAAACACTATTCACAACTCCTGGCCACTGTATCTGAGGCCAGATGTCACCCTCAGCAGCCCCTCCGCGAGCGAGTATGCATGCTGTCCAAGACCTCAGGCATCACCCCAGCAAGGCCAATGACACACAGGACCCCGCTGGGGTTGGAGGGAAAGGACAGTGTGGCCCGAGGGTCACCACGGAGCGGTGCCCAGAAGTAGCCACACCTGAGGACATAATGCTCAGCGAGCTGAGGAGGTCCCCGTGTCTAACCTAATGTGAGTTTTCTGTCACCATAGCTGAAATGACTGACTACTACAGGGACATGAGTCCCCTGGCACTAAACAGGAGCCCAGTACCTCAGGTAATCACAAAAGAGCCCACCCTCACTGCAGAGGAGCGCACAGGACCAGGATGCAGACTCGGAAGGGGCGGGCGCCACTGGCTGGGGGGGGGCCCGCAGGCCTGGGAGGGCGTGTCCCATCTGAGCAGGAGCCTGGTGTACCATGCTCCTCCACACGCTGCTGGGGGCTCTGCACGCATGCTGTGCACGCAAGGGCTCCAGCCATGAGCAAAGTGCTGAGTCGCACTGAGCTCTTCAGTCTTCTTCAGTGTCCCATCCAGAGCTCCCAGTCCCTAGGGGGACGCAGCTGCCAGCTCTCCCTTCTGCCATGACCCGTGAGCTCACTGCTCAGAGCAGAGCTTCACAGACTGCTCCGGGAGGAGGGGGCAAGGGGGTCTTGGTGGAGCCTCCTGGGGCCTCCTGGGAAATGCAGAGCCTGCCCCCCCTGGGGGGGTACGGAATCTGCTTGGTTGTGAGACCCTGCCGCCCCAGGCTAAGGCATCTGCTGCCCACCTGGGAGAAGTGTGGGAGGCTGAGATCTGGGCTCCAGCGCCACAGGTTGTCACTGGGCCACAGGAGGCCTGGTGGGGGGGCACAGGTCACTGCTCCCTCAGTGCATCTCAGCATCCCCCACCCACTCAGACTCGGAGCCCCGAGGCACAAGGGCTAGACTCCCACCACCGCTGGTAAGGGACCACACACAAGTCATGCAACCTCTCAGAGTCCGTACAGCATCTGTACCCCAGGTCCAGGCTCCCCCACCCCCAGCAGTGTCTGTGGACACCAGAGGTGCCATGTGGTATGGAGCCCTGGTTCCTTGGCCAGTGGGAATCACAGAGGCACAAGTGGACTTAAAGGGCTAAGGAATTAACTGGTATAAAATCAGAACAGATATACACATTTTTTTCTTAAAAGACCAGAAAAAAATGGAGAACTAATAATGGTGGCCTACTGCCTCGGGGCCATTACGCACCGGTCGTCCCCAGGGTTCCTTCCAGCCCTGCAGACGTCTGACCCCTGTGATGCATTGGCATGCCTGTCCTGCCCCGGCCAGCCCACGCCTGGCTCCGTACACCCCTCTCTCCAGCTACAACTCCACCGGAGACCCCACACAGAGAGCCCCAGGAGGACACCCCCCTGCCATCCCCACCTCCATAGGCACAGGGTCTGCCACACCTCTGAGCAGGACTGGGACATCAGGAGGGACAGCTGACGGAAGGAGCACAGGAACGAATGCAGCAACAGCACAGCCCTTCCCGATGCACCTCAAGGCTAACACAGCAAGCGCACCCACCGCACTGTCCCTCACCTCGCCCAAGTCCCCAGCAAGGGTCTCCTGGCATCGGAAATCCGCCTGCAGCGTAAGACCAGACACACTGGGAGCACCAGGGCACCCTCAGAGCCATCAGGGAATACAAACAGCTGTCCTGTGTCCACCCTGCTCCTCCAAGGACATCTGCAGCCATGGATTTGCAGCAGGCCAGCTTCTAACTAGATCCAACCACAGGCAGTGATTTTTCTGAAGCAACAAGTGAAGTTTCCTGTGTGCCCATAAAAAGAACACCAGCGGTTATGGGCCTGGGTATAATGGCAGGCTCTGAGGCCAGCAGGGCCAGAGGGGCCGCCTGAGGTCCGCCAGGCTGAGGGCCCGGAGGGCTGGCAGTGCCCTGGGCAGCAGTTAGAGCAGAACCCACGGTGGGTGGCTTCAGATGTCTGGCCAGCACGGCCAGCTTGACCACCACACACCCAATCCAAAACAGAAAACTGCAGTGGCTGCTGCCGTGTGCCAGGCCCCGGCTGCTGGACTGCACCCTACCACCAGTGTCAGCCTCCTTCCTGTGCATTGGCCCATGGCCCCTCCAAGATGCCCTTGCGCTGAGCCACAGTCCCGCTGGGCCCCTGAAGCAGGTGGACATCCCAGGGCTCTGGTCACACTGGGCAGCCCCATGATCCCAAAGGGGACCCTGTCCTGCCTCTCCTGTCCTTCAGGGACTGCCCCCTCAGAAGATCAAGCAGCCCCCAGGCACCAGACACTCCTCTTGGCTCCAAATGGAGAACACTGACTTTTCAAACAGCCAACTGGAGTTCAACAGGAAACCACAGTGTAAAGTCACTGGCTGCCGACCAGCCAAGGGCAGAGGGTGACCAGGCACCTCGGGATCACGGTCTGCCCTGGGGCTAATACCCCTGGCAGGCACAGAAGCAAAAACACTCACTGCCAGCACCTGAGCATGAGTGTGCGCACGAGCGTGAGCGCGCATGCACACACACACACACACACACCACATATCCACGCGCTACAAGGCACAGGAGCTCACTCAACAGACACGAGGACACAGTGGTGAGCAGAAACTCACAGACGCCCCATGCCGGAGAGTGAAGGGCACACTCCTGGGTTCACACGAGTATGCTGGCACCCAGACACAAACACACATCATTCCGAAACTCGTGCAAGTACACACACACCCAGACACATGCTCGCACACGCAGACACCAACTTAAACCTGTAAACCCTGCATGCAGGCATAGGGGGACTGGCACGGGGGTAAAGGGAAGCAGCTTTGGGGCTCCCTAAATCATTCCCTCAGAACAGCTTGCTCTGCTGGCCAAGCTCAGCCTTGCGATGGTCCCTCAGCACCCGGCAGGCAGGAAAAGCTGGTTCTCAGCGCGGGCCTGCCCCTCCCTGGGGACCCCCCGGGGACCTCCGCAGAGGAGAGAAGGAACAGTGCTCACCAGCCCGTCGCAGTTGCTGAGCGCCACGGAGGAGGCTTTAGCCACGCCGGCCACGTCCCCGACGTAGAGGCAGGTCCCGAGCAGGGGCTCCACGCGGGTGGTGCCCGTCTCACCCTGCCACTCCACGGTGGCCCCGGGAGCCACGAGGCGGCCGTTGGGGCGCAGCCGCAGGTGTAAGTCTCGCCCGAAGACCGTGACGTTGTAGTAGAGGCGGCCACTGGAGTCCTCTTCGCTGCCCCCGGGAAAGCCAGAGGTCTGGACCGGGGCAGCCCTGCGGGCTCGCGCTCCCGCCCCGGCCGCCGCCGAGGCCGCCGACACCACGTGGGACACCAAGCGGCCCTGGACGTCAGTGCGCACGGGCACCGCCAGGATGCGCTCGGCTCCGCGCCCCGGGGACCCGCCTGCAACGGGAAGGGGCGTCAGACTGGCAGACCTCGGAGCCCCGGTGCTCCGCCGCAGAGCCCGCACCCTGGCCTCGCCCCGAGAGGTGGGAAGGGGGCCACCTCCGCCCCAGCAGGGTCCTCGAGGACCGCGCTGCCAAGGGCTCGCTCTCCTGCCCTACTCGGGCCGGGGCTCCGCTGGCTCCTGGAAACCCCGCTGGATGATCCAGGCAGAACGCCCGGGCCTCGCACCCGCAGCCCCAGGCGGGACTGCGTGAAAGCCGTGCGTGGTTGCCCCCGCCCGCGTGCCTCGACCCCACGGCGCCCCGCTGCCCAAGTGTCCAGCGTGGCCTCTGAGGCCGCGGGGACGTGGCTCCCCGCGCAAGGTTGGCCTGTGCTCAGGGTCTGGCCCGGGTCGGCGCGCTGTCGGCCCCTCTCCCCGCGCGCTGACAGGCAGGGGTGGGGCAGGGTCCCGCCGATCTCCGGGGATCCCCTCCGGGGCGCCCCGACCAATCCCGAGGGCCCGGGCGGCGCGCTCCGTACAGCTCCCCCCGAGCGTCCCCGGACGCGAGCACCGGCGCCGCCTCGCCCGGCGCCCCGGACCCGCTGGGGCGAACGTTGCTCCCCGCCGCGGGCTCCACCGACCCGGGCTCCGCGCCCTGCGCCCCCCGCGCCACCGCCCCGGCCCCGAAGTTGGCCAACTTGGCCCCGGGCGGGGCGCGCGGAGTTTGCCCAAGTCGGGCCGGCGCGGCGGGGGAGGGGGCGCGGACCACGGGGACCCCGCACTCACCTGGGGCGCCGGCGGCAGCGAGCCGGGCGTGCGCGGGCGGCGCCGGGCTCAGGAGCGGCGGCAGCAGCAGCAGCAGCAGCGCGGGGCAGAGCGGGCGCCGAGCCATGGCACCGGGACCGCGGCCGTGGCCCGCACTCGCAGCCGGCGCGAAAGTTCCCCGCGCGCCGCCCAGCCCACATCTGGGGCCGCCGGAGCCGCCCGCAGCTGCAGCACCGCAGGGCGCGGGGCGGAGGAGGCGGGCGCGGGAGAGGGCGGGGAGCGCAGGAGGCGGCGCGGCGGCGCGGGAGGCGGCGGGAGGGCGGGCCGGCGCGCGGCGCCTCCGCCTGCGGTGACCCGGCGCTTCTCCGCGCGGCCGCCGCCTCCCCTCCTCGCGCCGCGGCCCCGCTGGCGGAGCAGAGACGCCCCGAGGCGGCGGCGGGGGAGCGCTGCGGGCGGCGGAGCCCGGGACAGCAGGCACGCGGAGCGGCCCCGCCCGGGAGCCGGGGCGCCGCGCCTCCTCCTGCACCCCGGGCCGGCCCGACCGGGAAGGAGGACCGGGAGGGCGAGCGCGGCTCCGGCGCTGGGCCGGCCCTGCCCTGATGGGGGCGCCACTGAGCCCGGGCGCCGTGCAGGAGGCGCCCTTCCTGAGCTACTCCAAAGACCAACTTTCACCCTTCCTGAAAAAGACAGGACCGCGAGACCCCAGCTCCTCTCTGTCCGTTCCTCCTCGGCTGCCTCCTCACCCTCCCGCTGAGCCTCAGTGCACAGCTCTTCCCGCAGGACTGGGCTTTGGTCCTCACTTACGTCGGGGTCCTGCCCTCAACTGTTTCGGAGGTGCCCCCCTGCCTGTGCATCCCCAGCCCCGCCTGAGATGGACTCTTCACACACCGCCCACCTTTTCCAATTAGCACCTGAGACAGCTCGGTTCATGCTGTGCAGGTGTGCTGTGGGCTCCCTGCCCATAGGAGGGCAGCTCCTCCTCCTGGCCTGTGGTCATGCTCCCACCAAAGCCTGCTGTCCCCACTCCGGCCGCCCCTGGGCACCCCCTCAGGCATGCAGCTGCAGGAACATCTGCAGCTCCTGCTTGGCTTTCCCGGAGCAGAGACAGTGACTCATATCCCTTTGGTCCTCTCATTCTCTCTGCCCCAGGTCTGTGTGGACCCTGGTTAGGGGGAAGGGATGCAGAGATGCCTTAAGCCCCACCCTTCTGGCCAGGAAACTCTGGTCTCTGAGGGAAAGGCGTGAATTGCACAGTGGCTGAGGCCAGTGACTTCCTACTCTCAATGCTGTCATTCCTGGGACCCAGGTGCTAGGCCCCTGTGCCTCCAGACCCATCTCCACCTGGCAGTTGCACTCTGTATGTCACTCGAGGACACTGAGGCTGGACTTGCCTCTCAGGCACAGTGGACACTGGTTGTCAACATTAACTTTTTTCTTTTGTACGGTACTGGGGATCAAACTTATGACCTTGCACTTGCCAGGCAGGCGCTTATGCCACTGAGCTAAATCCCCGGCCAACATTAACTTTCTTACCACTGAGCCCGCCCTCCTGCTTAGCTACCCCTAGGCAGAGCAGCCTCCTTGTAGTTGTGGAAGTTCCTCTTCCCCTCGCCCCTGCAAGCGTGGCTCTTGTGACCTCTGATGACCTGGCTGGTTCTGGACAAAGTTAGAGCTGGAGTCCCAGTGTCAGAGGAGAGATGATTCCAGAGCTGGACATGCAGGAGGACTTCCTGTAAGAGGTCCCATGAGGACGAGTGTAGCCAGCCAGCCAGCTCAGAGCGGCCCCCGCTGGGCTCTGTCCTGCATCCCGGGAATGCGCTCCCCGTGCTCCTCAGAAGCAGGATGAACCGCACCAGCAGCCCCCAACTCACTTCTCCGCTGTGTTTATGGCCACTGCTGTGCTTCCCCACCAGCACCACTGCTGGTCTTCAGGCAGCGCTTAATGACTTACTGACATTTTTGAAGGTAAATCATATCACCCATGACAACCCCAGCCTCTCAGCAGCTCGCCATAAATCAAAGACACACACCCCCGCCCCAGTAAGTGAAAGGGAAGGGGAGAAACCATCTTCAGATTCCGGCCTGCGGAAGATGAAGGCTGTCCAGCCAGGGTGCTGGGCGTGGAGACACCGGCGCAGGCGGAGGTGTTCTCTTTGGTGTAATCAGGGTGAAAGCAGAACTGAGAAGGGGACAGTGGCCCTGACAAATCCATGGAATGAAGTTGTGTGGTGTTCTCTGGGCCCTTGCTTCGGGACGATTCTGTCTCCTTGACATTCCTGGAGGCCGCTTCTTCCCATGTCACCCTTTCCAATCCGGGCAGAGCTCTGACCAATCCCCCTCCACAGGACTGGTGCGAGCGGGCTGCCACCCTGCCCATCACCCGATGGTCCCCAAAAGGACACCCTGAGAGGGGCAGCAGATGGATGAAGCAGGCACACACACAGAAGGACTTAAAGTCAGACCCTCCTTGGCCGACACTCAGAGTGGGTGAGACCCATCACAGGCTTCTGATCACCCGTTCTCTGCTCAAAAGCAGTTGCCCCCTTCAAACCTCTGTCTTCCACACCTCTGGGAAGTGTCACCCAGCTGTGTGCCAAGTCTGCCTGCAGCCGCTTCTCCTCCCCCAGGTAACACATGAGACTCAGGAGCCCTTAGGAGCCTCCCCAAGGTAGGAACCAAAGATGACGGGCCCCCAGGCCTGGGTCACGGTGTGCACTGGTGGGTTTGCGTTTGAGCTTGCACATCTCCAGGTCCGGTCACACACTTCACACCTTCCCTGTTGCCCTAGACACACGAGTGTCACAGTCCTGCTTCCCGGTATGGGAGGAGAGGTGAGGACAAACCAAGGGCAGACCCTTCAAAATCTGCCCAGAGATGCATGGTGCAGCAGGAGAGAGGGGGCTGCCCTGGTCACCTGGGGTGTCTCGAAGCCCCCTCATCCTTCCCATTCCCCTGAAGAGGCCAGGCGGCCCTCTGCTTCGCCGCTGGCTCCCAAGTCACATAGGCCAGCGAAGACGTCATTGAACAGATTTTAGGGAGCCGACACATCTCTTGACATTCAAACAGAAGCCAGCCTGCCAGGTGGGGCGGCGGGTTTCACGGTGGGGCTGGCCCTGGACTCCCCCAGGCCCGTCAGGCCCGGTGCACAGCACACTGAGTGCGAGGGGCCGGTGGCCTTGTCATGGGGTCCCTGCTGACAGAGCTGTGGCCTCATCCTGCATGCCAGCGGAGCCCTTCCCGGGAGTGGCCTTCGTGAGCACCATGTCAGGAGACGCTGCATGAACAGGCAGTGGTAGCCAGGGCCGTGCAGAACCTCATTCTCAGTGTTTCTTGAGCCACCCCCATACTGATGCCCGGGCAAGGAGCTGTGTCAGGTGACAGGGGAGACATGGGTTGTGTTTGGCCAGAAGACTTCTTTGTTGTCCTGTTCCACACAGAGACACTCTGCGGCCCCTGGGAGCAGTGAAAGACAGAAGACTTGCAGTTTGGAGGCTGAGGGATCTAGGCTCAGTCAACAATTCCACATGGAGATACACGATGGAGGATCAGACTTGAAGGGGTGACCTGGCTCACTGCCAGCCCATTATCGGGTCCCTCACATGTGTTCAGAGTAGCAGAGAGGAACCCTAAGGGGACACCTGCACATGACAGGCAGGGACACCCTGAGTGCAAGTGGCCCAGGCTCTCAGCCCAAGTTTGTTTGTGTCTGTGCTCCCGTGGGGCTGGGGCGGGGGCTCAGCCCTCCCTCTGGGAAAACTGTGTACCTCTCCCAATGTTCCCGGCTACCTGTTACACTGTCAGCTTAAATCGTAGGGGCAGGTCACACAGCAAGACATCCCCAGGGACGGCAACCCCAGACTCAGCCATGGCACCAAGCCATCTGCATGTTCTCTTTGTGGCTGGCCACGTAAATGAGGCTAGGTGTCATGTCCAGCTGTGACGGGGCAGGCAAAGGTCACTATGACAAGCCTATGAGCTCTCTAAAGTGGGGGGCATCAGGCATCGTTCCTCATGTTCCCCATGCCTTGTCTCCCTTTGTTTCCAAACAAGGGCATCACACAGTCCCCCACCTGGTGACAAATGTTCCCACGGGACTTGGTTTTACAACATGCTCCTACACTGCGTTATCAGTAGAGCACAACTCATAAACTCGTGAAAAAGTCCTGCAAGAAATGTGTGAAGGGTCTGGTTCCACAGACCCAAGGCTTTTCTGAGTCTGTCCGGACCTTTTATAGCTTGTAACCTGAGGGACTCATCCAGTGGGCCTGGCAGGCCCCCCCCAGGTACTCTGGTCCCTGCAGCTTTAGGCCCCAATGTCAAGTTCTTCTGCACAGTCCAGCCTGACCCTGCCCAGCTCACAGTGTCATGCTGAGGCCACACAGAGCCTGAGACCAAGACCTTGGTGGGAGGAAAATTTCGGGTGCAAAGTCAAAGGCCACTGGCCATCAGTAAATCCACTGGGGATTCCCTGGGGACCCCTCCTGTGTCTCTGGGAGCTGCCCAGAGGCCTTTCCTCATTGCGAGGCCCTTCCTTGGCAGGGCATTGCTCTTGCCTCCTGATTGGCTCCATGTTCCCCCATAAAAACACAAAGACCCAACATCAAATCCCCAGGACACTTTAAGTATCACTCATGTGAGAACTGGTCACCTCCATCTGGGTGTTTTCTGGCCCCACGAGCTCACTGCCATGACCTGTCATGCTCTCCACCCAACCCACCCCTGCTCCGGTCCTCCTGGGCATCTCCACTGTCTGCAGAGGCCGGTCCCCAGCCAGAGACTAGGGACATCTCAACCCCGCCATCTGTATTTCCACCCAGAAGGGGTCCTCAGCCACTGCTGGCCTCTGATTAGCTCTGCCGCCCACTGCCTCCCTGGCCCTCTCCATGCATCTCTCCCTGATGGGCAGTGCACTCCCCCTGCCCCCACCAGCAACCCACACATGGCTCCCATCTGCTCCTGCATGCCTGTGCCCCTCGCTTGTTTATAAGGCAGGGATTACACACTCAAGCCCCTTCAGGCTTGGGCAGGGCTGGGGCCTAGCTTTATTTTTCTCAGCCTAAGGCCAATTCGAGCAGCTTGCATAGCAGGCGGGTCTACCCCTGGGTGGCTCCCTCGTCCACGTCCAGGCTGTCAGATTATGGTCCTGAGCTCCACCCTGGGGCCCTGAGACTGGCTGCGGACTCCAGCAGCCTCCCTGGCCCCTCTGTCTTTAGCATACAATGGCATCAGTCACCACGCCCTTCACCAGTGGGGTTGAGATCCAGCAACTTAGGACAAAGGAAGGACTCAGAACCGAGTCCTAGAGGAACAAGAAACCTGGAGCACATGCACTGAGAAACGCAAACAGCATTCCTCGAGTATACCGAACCCTCCGAGAGGCCCGCATGGAGCACCAGCTGCCGCGCCCGTGATCACAGGGCCCGCTGGAGCTGTGCCGGTGGCCAAGGAGCTGCCCTGTCTTATCACCATGCCTAGAAAAGATCCAAGTTCAAACGTGGTCTCTATTGAGTGTGTGTCAATTTCACGCCATTGTAAGGCAGGGAATTCTCAGTGGAAGCATCATAACCCGGGAACCATGTGTGGACTGAAACTGCTGCAGAAGGCTTTGACCACCGCCTCTTCCGTATCCACTCTGACTTTAGAGCCAAAGCTTAGCGACGCTGTGGGGCTCGAGTGAGGCCAGGCTGGGTTTCGCTTAATAAACAACCCCCTCCCCCGAAGTCTGGAGACTCACAAAAGCCCAACACATAGTAAACACTCAGTAAATATTTGTGTAGCAAATCAACAAAATAAAATAATTTTCAAAGACAGATGCCATGCAGAAAATTAAAAAGGAAGGTGATATGGCATGCATGGGACAGAAGGAAAAGGGTTGGGGGAAAGTTTGGGCTAAAAGCCATCCAGAAAAAAGCCAGAACAGTGAAAAACGACAATGACAGGCAACAGCATAGGAGATGAGGTGAAGGGCACCAGGGCTTTGCGGGTCTCAGACAGGAGCTCCCTCGCTCTGAGCGGTGGTTTGACAATGTCACAATCACCTCAGTACTTTGGGAATTAAGAGCCTCACTGGGACACTGGTGGGGGTTTCCCAAGTCCCTTCCAGGAGAAGGATGGTGCACGTTTCTGCCCTGCGGCCACCTCATCTTCCTTTGTCCACGGACCAGGCCAGCTTGACCGCAGATCCCTCTTCCCACTGGGACAGGAAAGTGAAACCTGGTGGAGCACTGGCGGAGGGGCTGCATTGGTAAATTAGCAGAGCTGTCAGGCAGCTGATCTTCCTGCGTGCTAATGCCACCCCAGGTCGCACCACGACACTGTCCCCTGTGATGATGCTGCCAAAGCTGGACATGGTGACCCCCGAGGGTGTGGAGCCAGATTGCACCCCACTGCCCCCAGCCCCAGCTCCACTCAAGGTGCCTGCAGGCTTCTCTGAGCCCCTGACCTCCTGGTACAGACTTGAGCATCCCGCTTTTAAGGCCTCACTCTTCGCCTGGGGCAAGAGCAGAGCCATTAGCTATTGCTTAAAATGCAGGTACCTCAGCTGAGGCAGAGGGGCTGCCAACTAGCAGCCCACAGGGTTTGGTTTTTTATCTTGAGTTATTTGCTAAAATTTTTTTAAAAATAAAAGATTTCCCGTGGAAATATGCAGCTCCAGCTTTCAGGGAAAGAAGGAGTGGCAGCAGCACATCTGGCCACACTGGGCTGCCAGGCCGAGGGCGGCCACAGACTATGTCACCCCCGGCCGGTGCTACCCTTAGTCGCTTTGTCCCTAACTGCCCAGCCCAGCTAGGCCTTCTGTGCGGGGATGCCAGGGAGGAGTCTCACCCCTCAGCTGGCCCTCGGGTGGCCTGGGCCCCTAAAGATGTGTGCTGGAGCATAGGCTGCTGCGGGGGTGGGGGTGCAGGGAGCTGATTACCACAGTATAACCCCATTTCAATTTAGGGGGCTTCCTGATAAGTTAATGTGAGTGGAAAATAAGCAGCCAGTCAGGCACGTGACAGGCAACTTCCCCAGGAGGGCAGAGCCAAGAGAATCACTGCACATGCATATCAGACACACACACACTGCACACACATGTGCGATTACGTGTGCACGGATATGCATGCAGACACACGTCGACCCCACGAATACCCACAACCCAGACATGCAAATGTGTGCTCCGGATACCACGCAGGCCCCTGGCCTCCCTAATTGCATTTCTGAAAATGAGAAAGAGGAAATCGAATGACTTTCAGGCGGCTGCCGTTCCCCCATGGCAATTTCCCATCTCCGTTCTGAAGGGCCGAGGCAGCCCTGGACTGCTTAGCAACCCTCGGCAGGTCCACACTGCTAGCGAGCGTCCCGGCCTCTGCCAGCTGGTCTGCAGAGCCCCTGCACACCCTCCCTGTGGGGCTGCGGCCAGGAGCTGCAGGCTTGTCCAGGGGCTGCAGGGAGCTGGGCTGCCACCACCTCCTGGTGCAGCTGAAACCCCAGAGCAGGATCACAGTGCTCCCCACTGTCGCAGAACCCAGCTCCAGAGGCCAGGAGCCCTGTGCAGCTGCCACCCAGAGGACCCCTGCTCCTGAGTCTGGGTATCCACCTCTACTTAGCATTCCTCACTCTGAACTGCGGGGCAGACCCTCAGCCGGGAAGCCCTCCTCCTTTATTCCATGTGGCATCCCAGACAGACCCCAAGTGGGAAGCTGCTGCTAACCATCCTATCATACTCCGCGTCTGAGCAGGTAAACCTTCCTTACCAACCACACCATTGTTCCACCTCCGCTCAAGTGAGACCATTTTCACACACACACAGTGAAGCGGCCCATCCCTAAACGGGACAGGGACAATGGAGATTTTGAAACCAATCACAGGTGTTGGTTTTCGTTCACTTCCTTGACCTGTGAGATGAGCAGGACAAGTCCCAGGGACAGTCAAGTCCAGGGCTGACCCAGCCTGCTTTGAATAATCAAGCCCCTTGCTCCAGAGTTGCCCTGTGATACAGGAGCAAGAGAGTGGACTCACAAGCTCTGGCCGTCCAGCCGGAGGAAGCCCCAGAGCTCTGGGAGGGTGGCGGGAGGGTTGGGTGAGGGTCAGGCTTACACATTAAAAGCCTGCAGAAGAGTCTGTCCACCTGACACAGTGCAGATTCCTGCAGGAGGGAAGGCTCAGACTCCAGCCTCAGTGCAGGCTGAGGGCGAAGCCCCACCAGGTCCAAGCCGCGCCTGACTGAGCCCCCAGCCCGGGGCTCACTGGACCTCGGACCCTGCCTCCCCTCAGCTGCACCCCAGGGTGCAGACCTGAGTTCCCACCACAGCACTAGCTTCCCCTTCTCCTCTGCCTGGGAAAGTTAAGGCTCCGGAGAAAACGCCTTCTGCAGGAGGCTGACTCCACCAAGCAAGCTGTTGTAGAGAAAAAATAAAAACCTCCCAGCCTCACTTATAACAAACTTGGTCTGTTGTGCAACTTTGCAGCACAGACTGTACATGTGCCCCTCTCCCCGCCGTTGCATAATTTTCCAGCTGTTTTCAGGAATATTTCATATCTTTGTCTGGCAGATTTCACAAGCCATATATAAAAATTACATATAATGTAAATATAAAGATGAGCATATGTGTGCAAGGGTGCAACGAGTGTGGGGTGAAGGGAGGGAGGTGGGGACCAGATTCGGCAAAAAGGCAGATGAAACAAGTGTAAACATTTCGAATGCCACCTTCTAGAGGTCTGGGAGAGAAAGCGAACAGGGACTGGATGTAAACTTGCAGGGAGCCGTGCATCCGGGGAGCGGTTTCAGGCTTGGCAGTGCCAACTCTCCGCCCCTAAGCCGCCTTACAACTGCAGTGCTTTCGCTACCAGAACTCTGCGTGCCAAACTTTGCCAAATATTTCTCCTTCCTCCTCTTCTTCTTTGGTCTGAAGTTATTTTTGTCTTTATGTTTTCTTTTCTTTAATTGACATGAGAAAAGAGATTCCAAATGCCAGTGTTTCTCAACAGTGTCACCCGAGATGCCCGGTATGGGGCAGAGGGCGTCAGGGTAACAGCTCCCCATGTCTCCTGGTTGGGACCACGCAAGGAGGCGAGCTTTACCTTCCTTCAGATAAGAATTTGTGTCCCATCTGTTGGGCCTTCCAGGGATGAATGCTACCCAGGAAGACACCTTCCTCCTGGAGCCAGAATCAGCCAGGATGGCACCTGTGACAGGGACCCAGCTAAGCAGAGGAGCCCTCAGGTGTGTTAGGTCCTTACCCCATGCTACCGGGGTGGCAGCTGAAGGGGAGGCTGAGAAGAGGATGACATTCTGTGTCTTCCCCCTCCCCACTGGGGCTGGCTAGCTACTGCCCCGTGGACGCAGCCACACAACCCACCCTAGGGTCTCACAGTGCAGCATCTGGGGCAGCGTGGGCAGTTCAGCTCCGTGTCAGGCCAGCAGCTCCCAGGGCAAGCTCACCTCATTGAAATGTCCAGAAGCTTCTAGAAAGCCGAGGAGCAAGACATGATGCTGGAAGCTGGCACCCGTCACTTCCACCTAGGCTCCACCAGCCAGGGGAGATGCATGCCCAGCCCCACACGAACAGCAGGGGAAGGACACCTCACACAGGGATGTGACCTGGCTCGGATAGCACCCTCCAAAATGTAGGTCCGCTTGAATGGTGTGATAAGCTGCCAAGTAATTAAGATTATTTTAAAATGTTTTATTCATAATTAAAATATACATTCCATGTAAAAGAACAAGTGGGTCCCTGTGAACCTTAGGAAGAGGCCTCACTTGGAAATAAGGTCTTTGCAGATATACATTAGTGAGCTCACAGCAGATCAGGGTGACGCAACCCAACATGACGAACGATGACCTCACAGGAGATGTGCCGGGAGGGTGCTGAGTGGCAGCAGAGCGGAGCTGAGGCCCGCCAGAGCCAGGACAGAGTGAACAGTGCCCCCTCCACAGGCTGCAACCTTGACCTCTGACCCCCGTGTGACTGTACAGAGTAGAGCCTGCCGAAGGTGACTGGGGGTGAAAGAGACCAGCCAGGGCAGGTCAGCAGGACTGGGCCTCACAGGAAGAGGAAGAGTCCTCTCCTGCACTCTCTCTGCCTCCCCTCCCACCTTCCTTCCTTCCGTCTCCCTCTTCACCATGCAAGGACATGGCGGGAGCGTGGCCTTCTCTGCAAGCCAGGAAGCCAGCCTCAGAGGCCAGCGTCTGGGACTTCCCACCCCAGCACTGTGAGAAGTGCGTTTCCCATGTACCAGCCCTCGTGCCCTGGCGTCACTAGGGCAGCCTCTGCTGACAGCCTCAAGCCCCGGGAACCGGGAGAGGGCAGAGAACAGACTGCAGAGAAGCCAACCCTGCCGATGCTCATGTCCCGACTTTGAGCCTCCAGAACCGTGAGACAATGAATTTCTTTTTCCGTCACTCGAGTGTGTAATGATTTATTATGACAGCTCTGGAAAACCAGTGTAGGACAGGTAAGGGGCTGGGAACAATCACGCAGGTGCCACTCGCTCGCCTCCCTGCTGTTTTGATGTGTCCCCCAAACTTATGTGCTGGAAACTTCATCCCCAGGGCACAGATGCAAGGGAAGTAGGGCCTTGGGCTGAGTCCGGGTCCACCTCCTGGACAGGTGGGGCTGGGCTCTCGATTCTCCACTGTGTGCAGGAAAGCCCCTGTCAGAGGCCAGTGCTCTGATCTCAGCTCCCAGCCCCCACGCCCGTGAGCCACCCTCGCAAACTGCTTATGCAGCTGTTCCCTGGCGGCAGCACAACCCGGACCAGATGCTCCCACTGCAAAATACGCTCGCCCCACCCTGACACCCACCAACGTCTGCCTGGGCCCACCACCGAGCCCAGGGGCGGCATCTCGCACTGTAGGTCCACGTGGGGTGCTTCCGAATTCAGAGACCTGAGGAGCAGAGGACAAGTTAGCTGTGCCTCGCCCACCTTCCACCCCTCACACGCAAACCCCACACATCACAGGCACCCCATGAACACTGCCATCCGCAGGGGAATGTCTGTCTGTAACAATGCTGCTGCTGCTGCTTCTTCCTCTTCTTCTTCTTCTTCTTCTTCTTCTTCTTCTTCTTCTTCTTCTTCTTCTTCTTCTTCTTCTTCTTCTTCTTTTGGTACCAGGGATTGAACTCATGATCTCACACTTGCCAGGCAGGCAGTTACACTGCTGACCTAAACCCCCAGCCTGTAACAATGCTTAAGTCCCAGCAGAAAAGCACTGGCAGGTACCACTACCCTCGCATGGAGTAGGGAACATGCTGTAGCCTCGACCATTCCCGTGGGTGGCTTTGACTCTGCCCCCCAGAAGATCCTTTGATCTCCTTGGCTGCTTCTGACAAGGACCCCGGAAAACACACCCCTCATCCTCAGCTGGTGGCATGGCCAGCCCCACCTGACTCATAAACACTGGGTAGATCAGACACTTCATTCATCTTGACAGCCCCTCTCTTTTAGTCCACACTGGTGGGCTTTTGCCAAGACAGCTCTCCCCAAAAGTGTGGGTTTCCCATGTATCTGACTCTGTGCAGAAAGCCATGGCCGTAACTCATTTCTAGACAGGATCCCCACAAGGCTACCACAGACCCAGGGTAGCCGTAGGGCCACACAGTCCACCCTGCAGGTTGCCATGGGCCACTTCATTCTTTCTGGGTCTTCACACAGAGCAGGCAGCTGTGTCTATGACTTGACTTTTCTCTTGGCTGAACCTTGAGAACCCTCCCCAGGGGGGGAGGAGACTGAAGATCGGCATCATCTTCTTTTCCAGTCCCACCAGCCTCAGGATTTCCTTTCTGAGCTTCTTGACAAGTGGCCAGCTGTGTCCTGGGCCATCTCTTTTCACCCTCACATCAGTGCAGGCAGCAGGAACCCGTCCACACCATCAAGGTCCCGCCTGGACACGCCCAGCCCATGGCCACCAGCGCATGTGACACACTTCCCAACACCCTAGGTATTGCAGGTGACAGTGTGGCAGGTGCCCAGCCCTCACAGCTCAGGCCGGCACTGTTCCAGCTCCCTACAGCAATTTCTGGTTGCAAAGCCAATGCCACGGTTGCAGGCTTCTGTCCTAGGCACCAGTTTCTGTAGCAGTTAAACAGTGCCATAATAACACTGCATAGTAAACCACCCAAACACCTGGCAGCTCCCAAGGGCAGTGATATATTCTCAGGCTCGCAGCCCTGCTTCTGAGCCTGCTTCCCGGGGCTCGCGCTGAGGGGTGCAAGGATGCTCACGTCACGGGGGAGGTTGGCCATCTCCACAGAGGCAGGAGAAAGACCCAGTGCCTTCTAAATCCTGAGCTCAGAACTGGCACCATGGCCAAGCACAGCAGTGGCACATACCTGTCATCTCAACTCCTTGGGAGACTGAGGCAGGAAGATGGCAAGTTAGAGGCCAGGCAGGGCAACTTTGTGAGACTGTGCCTCAACATCAGCAATGAATATAAAGGGCTGGGGATATGCCCATGGTAGAGCACCCCTAGTTTCCAGCCCGAGCTCCACAAAGGAAGGCATCTCCACCCACATTCCACTGCCACGCAAGCCACAGGGAAGGACACCCCAGCCCAGTGGGAGGGTCACGGATCTGGGCAAGAGGGGCCCGAAGGTAAAGCAGCCCAGCACCTCTCACACTGCGTCTCCAAGACTGGCCACATTTTGCAGGATGAAAGTAGGAGCTGCTGCAACGAGCGAACCAATTCCAAATGGTGCGGAAAGAAGGCCCAAATCTTCTGTGACTCCCGTTGTCTCCTGGCTGATGAAGAGAGCAGCTGGAGCTGGCATGGAAGACGGGAATCCCAGGGAGCTGGAGGAGGTGGCACCCCTGGGCCCCATCCCACCGAGCAGAGCCGCTGCTGTCTCCCCTGGGTCTGGGGAACCGTGCAGCAGCCTCGTCCTCTGTTTTGTTTGGTCTCAGGTTTGCTCGGGACAGGTAACCAGTGTCCCTCCTGTGTGACAGTCCTGTCCCTGCTGAGTGGGGGCACTTGAAACAGATCTATCCAGTTGTCCACAGTGGGTCACCAGGCTGAAATCAAGGCGCCACAGGGCTTCCTCCTCCTGGACTTCTGGGGAAGCGCACCTGGCCTCTGGGGCCTCTGGTGACCGCCACTTCCTTGCCTGAGGCAGCTTCCATGGCCACGTGGCCTCCTCCTCCATGTTATGTGCATATGTGTGTGTAAGTGTGCTCTGGTGGGTGTGGGGGGCCACCCAGAGTCCAGAGTCATCGTGTAATTGTATCTTTGAAGATGCTTTTCCAAGCAAGGTAAGGATGTCACCTCCATGCACCCCCAGAGACACATTGGAAGCAGGAAGTCAAGTCAGCCAGGCTCCAGGGAAGGGCATCCAGGGAGAGGAGACACAGCAAAGGCAGAGCGAGAGTCTGCATGAGGTGGGGGACACGGGCTTCCTTGCCCTCGTAGGGACCCCACGGGCTCGCGTACAGCTCTGGCTGAGAACCCACAGTTAAGTCTGGGTTAGGCACTGCTTTTCCCTAATGAAAATGCCTCTTATCAGAGAAGCTGTCCTAGGAAGAAAAGCCCTTCTTTGAAGGAACCAAGTTCTTTAAAATGAAACATTTTATCAGAAGCTATAACACAATCCCTGGGAAATTAAACGGGGAAGACAGACATGCTGAATGCCCCAGACAGTGGTTTTGATTGTTTAAGTTGTCAGTTAAATTAAAGCTGGGCCTTAGAGACCCCATGCTCTGCTCGCTGCCTTGAAGGGAACACTCTGAAATGCCTGGATCACAGGCTCCCTCCCGTGGGACTCTGGGCTGGGAGGTGGGGAGCTGGGAGCCAGGGCACCCTGTGCCCCTCAGCTGGATGCCCTCTAGCAGCCTCCACCCCAGCACAGCTCTGCCTGGACCTGTGACAACTCAGACACTGACAAGGACTGGAAGATCAAGTGCTGTCACAGTCAAGGGACAGAAACTGACGGGTTGACCTGGGCAAAAAAGAAACTTATTAACCATCCAGGCATCGTTGGAAATGCCAGTCTTTCTTTCCCACTGTCTGCCCCTCTTCCAGTGAGTCATTCCCTTCTCAAGTAAGAAGTAGCCTCATGATGCCAAGGAGGCTGCCACAGCACTGGCTTCATGGTCTTACAATGCCAAGCCTGAGGAAGAACAGACCCTTCCACAAATGACACTTAGTCCAGATAGCTGGTGGGTTCAGACAGGGTCAAGCACCCTATCCCATGCCCAAGAATGCACCCAGGGGCCAGGCCTTGGTGGTTGGCCTAGGGGCATCCTTCCCTAAAACCAGGTCTGGCTCGGCTTTGCCCCAGGGGAGGCACAGGAGTGGCTTCTGCACTCCTCCAGCGGTTGACAGTCGGCAGTCCATCCGCTGACTCAGAAGAGGCTCGCTCTCATTCCTAACATGGGCTATGCAGTGCAGGGGCTCAGTGCATCTGTCGGGCTGCTCTAGATGACTCCACGGAGCTGGCCCTTGCGTGGCTCTTGAGGGCAGAGAGCGAGGTGCAGCCATGGCATCTCCAGTTCCCAGATGCACAGGGTCACTCAGAAGGCCCGTCCTTTCCTCTCTGGTGGGACCTTTCACTGTCAGATCACAGCTCCCCTTGAGGCCTTGCTGAACCCCGGCCACCCCCTGAAAGCGCCTTACAGTAGGACTCCGGGGTGCTGGCAGGGGCAGGGTAACTGTGAGGTACCCTGGTCCTTTCGTGTCGCTCCCACCTGCTGGGTGAGCATGAAGAATAGGGGTTCATGCGCCTCACGATTCTGGGGGCTGGGAAGCACCCACAGCTCCTGGGAGCAGCTATCCAGTTGGGTCGCAGCAGGTGGTGATGCACACGCCGGAGAGAGGACAGAGGAGCGGGCCTGCTTTATAACAGCCTGTCCTGAGAGGCCTAACTCACACTCCCCAGATTCAACCCAGGCCAAGTGTGGGCCCCACGACCCACTGACCCCACCAGGCTGCATCACCTCTCACGACTGTGACACCAGGCACCAAGAACACATGAAATCGGGGCCACAGACCACACCCACATCGGAGCAGCATGAGAAACCCAAGGGAAAGCAGTTCAGCGGGCCGCTGGCGATGGGACCACCAAGATAAGCCGCCATGAGCGCTGAAGACCCAGGTGTGCGCCGTCTCACGCCTCCCACCCCACAAACACAGTCAGCAGCTCAGCCTGCCTAGGGCACTGGCAGACAGGACACCGCCTTTGGGGCCACACGGCCCTTCTCCGAGCCCCAGGAGCCGTGCCCGGCCCCAGATTCTAGGCTTTGAATCCCAGCTGGGGCGCCCTGTCCCTCTAAGGCTCCTGCACCCCTTGCCTCTCTCCACACTCCCCTTTCCTCCTGCTGACCATAGGTCCGGCACAGCCCACCCCCAGGCACACATGAAGCTCTTTGGGGCTCATGTATCAGAAATGGGGTCTTCCCATGTCAACCAGCAGCCAGCAGTAGGAGACCTTCCTACGATACATGGCCAGCCCTGGACAGCAGGGAGAGCTCCTCATGCTGCTGTCTCGTAATAGCTGCTTAACAGCCCAGCACCACAATTTGCTCAGCTACCCTTGTGTTTAGACTGCGTGCATGCATGTGTGTGTGTGTGTGTGTACTAGCAACCCTGTGATAAACATCCTTGCTTCATTGCATGCGAGTACTTTTATATCCATAGGATTAAAACCCTCAAGCTGGGGCAGCTGGCTCCATGCTGATGTGCTGGGCTGTCCTCCCAGCACGTGGCGTGACTGCCTCTTCCCTCCACGCTGGGCCAGAGCGGCCCTGGGCCCACACGGCTGCTGCTCACAATGTCACTCGAAGTCCACTTCGGACTTTTGCTAATCCAATATGTGAACAAAGCACCCAGCTGCTTTCATTTGCACCTCCTGACCACAGGATGATGCCAAGCTGGGGCCGATGTACATTGAGTCAGTAGCCCCCAGGTCAGAGCCGGCTCCCCAGGAGCCCATCAGGGTCAAGGAGAGAGCAGTACACGATGGCTGTGGACAAGACCCTCCTCTCAACACCTCTCGGGGCTTACATTCAAGATCCCAGCTTGGTCACCTCAGACATCCTGCCCCATCTCCCCTGCGCCTCGGTTTCCCTAGCTATAATTCAGGGAGCTGGTCCAGTTCACTATCTCCATCCTCTCAGCTCTAGAATATTCTAAGTGACCCTGTACAACCCTGAATCAGCAGTCTTGCCACACAAACATTACCTAGGGAAGCGTGCGCGTACGTGCACATGCGTGTGTGATAAACAAAGGTGCCAAGAACATGCACTGGAGAAAGGGCAGCCTCCTCCGGAAGCAGTGCCATGAGGCGGATACTCACGTGGAGAACAGTGAAATCAGACCCCTACCTCTCAGAGTACAAAAGAATCCACTCAGAAAGAACCAAAGACCTAAATATAACAGCCGAAACTATGACTGCTGGAAGAAACATGGAAGAAACACTTAGAGACATTGATATACACAAAGATTTTAAGCAGGTTAGACAGGCACAGGCAACAGGAGCAAAAATAGCCCACACGAGATTTTATCAAACTGAAAAAGGCTCTAAAGGAGGCTGGAGCCCAAGAGGAGACTCAGGTAACGGAGGTGGGTTTGAAGGGGATTCCCACAACCCTCCCTCCACTGTGGGCCTGGTCCGGATGGGTCATCTCCGGGAGGGGCTGCAGGGAGCTCCGTGCCCGAGCAGAGTGTGCTGAGCCCTGGGGCTGGGGTGCTCCCGCGTGGACCCCATGCCCATGTCCTGCTGTGGTCCCTCCAGGGATGGCCGCTGGCTCCCCTAGGGGCCTGAGCCAGCACTCTGAGCCTGGGGCGCTCCCTGCTTGGGGTTGAGGTTAATTAATACCTATTGCTTGGGATTGTCTCTGCCTGGCCCTGGGCCTGGGGCGCTTCCTACTTGGGGCTGGGGGTTGCTGCCAAGGTTAGCAAATATATATTCCAGCTTCTAAAAAATAAAGCGGATTCAGATTCACTCACAGACTGGTGTGCAGTGTCTTCTG